>MJUU01018334.1:12072-30803 GCA_002080025.1 Modiolus philippinarum | reverse complement strand
CTGAGAAAAGGACTTGAATGTGAAACTATGTCGCAATGTTTATGTGCTTATTGAACCATGAAAACAAGGTCAAGGTCATCTAAAATATATGCTGCTGGAAAGGTCATCACTTGGTGGTGCTGTGGACCAAAGATGATGTTTGTATGTATTACCCTTGAAAAGTTATGAAGGTTTTAGAAAAAAGTTTACGCCGCCGCCATCGCCGGATTGCTATACCTATGTCTCGCCTTCAGCGACTTTCGTCGCAGGCGAGACAATAATGAGCATCAAATACGTATCGAAATTACGTATTACGTGTGAACGCAACGTTACAGATGTGTTTTGAGTAAACAATAACTGATTCACATTATTTTAATACGCATCGAATGCAAATCAGTTCATATTACATGTGAATGCAGCATGAATGTTCATTGTTCACTTCATTTGTGTGAATACCTGTTCATGGTTTACCTGACAGCAGAATTAATGTGTGTTCATTGCTTACTGGACACCTCTAGAAGTGAATTCATTGCTCACTTTAAATTGTATAACTTGTCCAAGGTAGCCTGAAGACCCTATTGTAAAGTCGGTAATGGAAATTATTTGGTCATCATCTAAGAAACATATACCCACTGCAAATGCGATATACATGTAATTTTGTGAAGTTCTGACATATCAACCACCTTGTTTTAAAATTCATAAAAACAATTTTAATATAATTTTACCTGCATGGCTACAGGGAAGTCGTTCTGTGCTTCTGGTGGGAAGAAAACATCAACAGCTTTCTTAGTAAAAGGTTGGTTACCCTGTGCTGGCTGGCCTACTTCAATAATATGTAACTGCAATGTAAAATATAATTACATAAGTTATTCTCAGTCTGAAATCCACTTAAATAAAAGAAAATGTGTCCATGGGACACGGATGCCCCGCCATACAGATATCTCGGCAAACAGGAAGTAGATGAGTGACAGACATGAAAAGTGGAGACACGGTACAACTCATCATACCAAGCTTCAGACCAAATATCAAATTATTCCTGCATACACAAGCTGAGAAATCCTTGACGAAAATTTTGGATGTACGTACAGACCTTCGTATGGACAAGGGTAAAACTTAATGCCCAGGTGGCCTAACAGCTGTGGCATAAAAATTTGCAAAACACTTCATTTTACTTTGTGCATAGCTTTGATATCTATCAATTTTGATCATGCATGAATCTGAATGGCTATATACATCTATGCCAAGCACAGTAAAAGACTATGCTAAAAGACAGTAACAAAAGGTTTATCATTCCAAAAATTCTTTAATCTGACATGTAAAGTGCCTATAGTACATTCTGATCATTTAACTTGTTACTTTCAACATATTTATGGCTGCTTCTTTCCAATCTATGTGTTTGTTTTAATTCTGGACAAGTATGCGATTAAAAAATTTCAATGTACATAGCTCCTATTCCTACCAATTTATTTAAACAGATTGCATCAATATTCACAAAAAAAATCATAATACCTTTCCTCCTTGTGCTCCCCGTACAGCAAACATAAACAGTGTTGATGGATGTGGATTTCCTTCTAATTTAAAGGTGGAAAATGCAGCTGCATGTCCTTCAATAGGCTGACTAACTTTTCTTTCTGTAGAATATAACTGCATGGCTCCCACTACTCTGTTTTGCTGTAAAAAATATCATCTGAGTTAAACCATCTTATACAACCTCTTTCCACATTTGAACAAAAATGTGCATTTGTGCTTGTTTGTACTTGTAATTTTATTGGTCTTGAATTGCTTAAGCTTTGGCCTTCAAAAACTATTTTTGAAAAATTGCTTGACACCTACCTGACTTACAAGAACCTTTATTCAACCACAAAAATGTGGCCATGAAAAATTTCCTCAAATATTATACAAAGTATTTAAAGAATCAGTTTATGGAACATACATGTACTTATATCAGCTTTCAAATGCAAGTGCAGGAGCCAAAGGCATGGTATGATCAGGGATAGGATTTAATATTTTAAATGGAGGGAGGGCATTTTCATTCAACACTTTTGGTATATTGATAAGGAACAGTTGACTTCTAACGGTACTAATTTAGGAATTACTGCTCTACTACTTATTACCGGTAGTTCAAGCAGTAACCAAGTTAAGCATGTAATGTGTACCTATTGTAATTCAATTAGTGCAATGGAAAAATTCCTTTGGAATAATTACATTTCAAACAAAAATAAAATACCACTGTAACCAAAATGTCAGAATTACCACTACTACTATAAAATGAACAAAATGTACCCAAAATCACATGCTTAGCAAGAATTTAGTAATTTCTCCGGTCAATTTTCTTCAAAAATGATCAACTTTGGTTAGTAATAAATTGAAATAGGCATTCTAATAACATGCATCTATGCAGATGACACCATTTTGATGAAACAATTACATGAGAGAATGTCACTGAGTAAGAGGTCATAATTTTAGCTTATTCTTGTGCCCAAGTTTGAGCAATCAATAGGCTTGGAAAATAACATTTTTCTCTCTTTTTTAATCTTATATTCTACATTACGGCCTGTATGGATTGAGAAAGAAATTAAAACTTGCACAAATATTTTAAAACCTTGTTTTTTAACCTTAGAGATGATAAAACACATTTAAAGTTGGAGATTTAACATCAAAATGTTTTATAACTTTATTTTTTGCACAAAACAATCTACATGTAAGAAAACATTGAAACACAAAGATTATGCACTCAGAAATCTACACTAACAAGAGGCTGACAATAACAAATTTTATTTAGATCTAAATAAACATGAATTATGTAAAATTCAAAATCAGTTTTATTCAATGATTAAAATAAATACATAATCTATTCCAGTAATATAATACATCAAAATCTCCCCGCCCACTTTTATAAGTTCTATATTTAGAATGATGCAACACTACATGATTGACATAGAGCTAGGAAGATAAGAAGGTGAAGTGAATATGAGGGTGTGGCCTGTACTTACTGTAGCTTCCTGCCCCGTCTGAAATGTCAAATATTGTATGGTAGAATGATAGATGTGATGTGGATATCTATTGTCATACAACAGTCTTTTCTAATGACTTAACTGGATTTTTCTCTGATTTTTTTTTATATCCTTTGTCATTTTTTACCCAGAAAATGTAAATAACTCATATACTATTGAGCGCATCAGAAAAATTATTATTATTTTTTTTTAAATAATCAGCATTTCGAGAGATTTCTGTATAACAACAGATATCCAAGTTACAATACTAAAGTATGTAATTACAAACTGTGTAATGCAGTACTGCTGTGTAGTACGATATGACAATTTAGTGCAGAATGTCTGTTTAGTACAACTGTGTAGTACTAATTTACAAATGTGTAGTACAGCTTTATTGTGAATGAAGAGTAGATTTACTCCATGAGACAGACAGACACAGTTAGAACATCTTAACTCATCTACAAAATGTGACTTACATGACAGAGAAATACATGTATAGAAATTTATAAGATCAGCCCTCTACATTTCTTGACTAAATGCGCTAGCTCTACTATTTTGGCAATGATTCAGACAGTTTATGTTAAATATCTAGAATGTTAGTCATTATTTTCCCTCAAATACTCCTACATACTCGTTGCTAAAAATACTAAAGGACAACAGATAGTAATTATCTTAAAGTGAAGACTATATCATGGTATATAGAAATGAGAGTTAGTAATGACAACAAACTGGACTGTTTACCTGGGCCGATATTCCTATCAGTAATAACCACTGTTGTTTAGCATCTGTTCTGTAGTTGATAATTTGACATCCAGCTAAGTTTGTGTGTCTGTCGAACATCTTCTGTGGCTGAGAATCACCTGCAATTATCAAACAAAAGTATTAATAAAGGAGTCAAATTGTTCCGGTAATGATAGGACCCCTGCTTCATGGATAACAAAACGCTGAACATTTCTACATGTAAATTGTCTTTGCACAGAATTTATCTAAATTTTTAAGCCATAATAATGTTAATAATTAAGTTTTTGCCATCACTGTTGTAATATGAAAACCTTAATTAAGGATCAATTCTTCACAGCAACTTACTGTCTGTAATTATGACTGAAGTTATCCCTCCCAAGAATTTTCCCACATTAATGAATTTTATATAGTGACATCTAGTTAAAAGCGGCCAACAGACTTTAGTATGTCAATTTGTTCAGATTTATCCCTTATACAAGGACAATTTTTCACTTGTAAAAACTGGAAGTATAAATTACATATCTTGTCTCACCACATATGATATCTTGAGGGAGAGCAAGAATTCATCTGAGAACGAAAAATTACTCAAAAATAAGTCAATGAAATTTTTAATGTTATTGTCAAGTTGAACTGATCCTTGAAATCTGAAAGTCAAAGATATAAGTTATTGGATGCTGGTAAACCTGCATAAAAGTAGAAGAATTATAATGAGTTGGAGAAAAACTTTCAAATAAAATGTAAGGAATCGTCAACTGGAAGTTAAAGCAGGCAACGACAATGCATCAAGTTCACAAACATGAATGAATGCACCAAGAAGAGCTGATCACCTAGTTTATACCTTAACAAGAAGTAGCAAATGACAAGATCTGGTCTGAAACCAGAAAAGTTCTCATACAAATGAAATAAATCATTCAAATCATGCTATAAGAACAGATTTTAAATACATTTACAAAATGCAAAATACTTTAAATCCAGTATATGCCCTTGATTCCAAGGCTATTTGGAAGTTAAAAAGTTTGGTATTTTATTCCTCAAAATACCCAAATCAGGATTTAAAAGCAAGGTTTGAAATTCTCAACATATTCTTCCTAATTAGTGCCGGATATGCTCTAATAAGTAAAATTCACTTTTTGTCAATGACTGTTTTCCGATTCCCACTTGAATTTTCAAAAAATTTTATATCTTCAGATAAAAAATATGACTCCTGCAACGAGTAGTGTAAACCGCGAAATTTTTGCGCCGTTTATTTTTCATGGTTTTCAAAATAGATTTCATTTCGCTCAGTTTTGAAATCGTGGCTCATGTTCGAGCTACTAAATCACCGTAGTATATTTGTGACAGTTTAATTTTCCCACTTCATTAACACACAAATAATGAAAATAAAACTGCTGCAAAAATTTCCCGGTTTACGCTATTCTTTATTCATATACTGTATATTTATTGACCCTTGTTCATAATGGTGACATGTTGTACTCTGGCAGAACTTAAGTATAGTACATGAATTTTTCTCAAAAACGGATGTCAGGAACAATGAAACCATATGTTCTAGTGGTAAAATGCATGTTTCCACTTAATTACACTTTGAAATATGTAGCTCAGAAATCACCATGAGCAGGTCTATTTATTTATTCTGTTTAAGGCTTACTTCAGGCACTAATTAAGTAGAACACTTTCCCTCAATAGAAAAAATAATTGTAACCCTGCATGACATAATAATAAAACACCATCACCCAAAGTGTAAACTGTTAGTTACCTTGACCTAAGTGTATGTAAAAATAAAATTAGTATGTTTAGTTTACAAGCTACTAAATAGATAATTCAACTAAACCTAGCAATAAACATTATCCTCAGTACATTGTTTTTCAACTGTTTACAAAATTTAGACATATTATCTTGAAAGGAATGTTAGCAACTGTTAATAAGGAAAGGCAAAGGAAAGTGCAAATGTTAACAAAGGCTTATATTTTTTATTATACATGTATTTTCATACAGAAGCACTATAACAATCTGAGCTTCCAGGTAAAAATGCTACAATTTTGTTATTTTTTAAGCGCTATTTATGCTATTTTTTCAGCAAGTTATATGTTAGTAGGTCTAATTAAATTATGAATGTTTTGTTGAATAATTCTTACCTTCCATACTCCAATGGTACACAGCTACATCTGTTACCAAGGCAACAGTATTAACAGAAATCCACTTCCAGAATACCACTTCCTCTGTCATGGTGTGAGACTTCATTTTACTTTTCATTTCAATGTTGAAGATTTGTAAAGTCTTTCCAGCTGAAAAAAAGATATAATTTTGTACATAAGTATTTCATCTGCACAACCCTCATCAATTTTGCAGAAAAAAGAGCTATTAACAACACTTGACTGTGATCACAAATTCCATAAAAGGGTTAAAAAAGGAAAGGGACAGCAAGTGGTCATGAAGCTGAATACCATTTTGTATTTTTTAAGACGGCCTTATTTCTATCTTCAACCAGAACATACAGAGGCTGAAACTTGTTGTTTTGTGGTTTTATATTTTTGCAAGATCCAAAGCCAGTTTGTAAAATAAGAGATAAAATGTTTTTTTTTATTACAATGTGATGTAAAAGTAACATATTTTAGAAAATGCACAACAAAATTTCTAAATTGATCTGTTAAATCAGTCTTAGTCACAGGAACGAATGTTCTGTAAAAAAGAATTCTATTTCGCCATCACTGTTCGTGTTGCAGAGATTTATACATTTTGTACATGTTGATCAATTTCTTGAGCAGAAATTTGAGTATTGGTTACAATATACAACCACGATCATGTCTAACAAAGCTATCCTTAAACACTGATGTTATGCACTATCTGTCATGTCTACATGTATTTGTTATTATGCTTTACACCTACAAGGAAATATTAATATAAACTGGTAAAATATGACTCATTTGAAATAATCAACTGAACCTGGATTTTTTTGGATCATATATATATAATTTTATATAGTATGAAAGATTAAAGCTAATACATGCAATATGTCATATGTCTATATGGTGACAACTTTGTCAGATCTTGAGTTAACATAATAATATGATAATGTGTTAATTGTCAAAGACAATACTTTATATTAAGAGCTGATTCAAAAATTGTTTATCATATGAAAAACTGAGTTTTGTAGTTCAATTTTTCAAATTCTTTTAAAATATTTATAAAACTTTATATCTTATTTACAATTCACTGTATTATTAATGCCATTGGGTGTGTCTATTTTTTTTTTGGAAAGCCGAACCTTCATTTTTACCTTTAAGAGCAATGACTTTACTGGCTGGATTCATAATGGCAGAATCTGCAGAGATAGGTCTCCTGATTGGATTTGATGTATCGTTCATGTCAATAATGACAACCTGTGCAGTCTCTCCAACTTTCTCTCTGATACAGATAAATTTGTCTGATTCCATTGTAAGGGTACTGAACCCAATATTAGCTGCATTAATTCCAACATTCTGGAGCTGCAAAAGAAATTAATATTGTTTATAAAGTAGAAAATTTTCCTTGCTATGGCATATTGTCACAGTAACCTAATTTTGCCTGGATGCTTCCCTACAATCACAGATGCAAGCATATGGAAGGTTAGAAGATTCTTCAAGATACATTTACAAAGTCAAAGATATGAAACTTAAATGCAAGTCGCTCAACCACAAAAATTGGAGTGCGCTAATGTTGAGTACCATAACAGCTGGATTAACAATGTGTAAGATGACATGTTGACTTTATGCAGGCCTTTCAGTAAATGGTGGGTTTAACTTTTTCATGGCTGCCAAATCTCCCTTCCAAATCATCCTTTTGGGAATTTCCTTAAGTTAAATTATCAGCTAAGCAGTTTATATAGGTAAAAAAAAACATGTACAGACATTAGACTGCACATATTGTGAAATAGGAGACAAGAGACAATAGTCAGACGACTTTATTTTCAGACCTGAATGTAAGATTAGATTACCCTACTACTTGCATTAATTGAGATATGATTATCTTGAAAGAGAGTCACTGATAAAACAGAAAATACAGGTCAAACCTGTAATTTTCCCTAAAGACTTTTATTCGTATGTAAAACACATCACCTGTGCATTGACCTACATCATCATAACTACATGTATTTTTGAATTTGGTTTTTCCATCTAGATTTTCTACCATATCATCCAAAAACATTCATAGAATGCTGGCATGGTAAACATCAACAATTAAGCTCCATGGACAAGTTAAAACAAAACATGTAATTTGTCCTGGCTTCAACATAATAATTTACTGACTGTATTTGCATCTGGTGTTTGTTGTTGGTATTTATCAAAAAGGTGTAATTATTTACAAAATGAAAACCATGAATAACAATCAATATGAAATTGCTGATTTTTTTTTCTAGAGAACACTTTCCATGTTATCTCAAACAAATTATTCATGAAATACAATCTGAAATGGATGCAAGATAACTCTTACTTAAAATGACAGTTTGAACTGATAAACCTAGCCTACAGAACAAAACAGATAATTATATATCAGCATATAAATTGATAATTAATGATTACATTCCAAGCAAAATATACCTTAAATTACATTTGATACTTTTGTTTGAGTATTTTCTACTTCTTTTTCTATCAAGTAAGTCAATCTTTTAAGACATTTAATCAACAAAATCTTCCTGGTTTGAGCATTACTTGACAAAGATTTTTATAAAATCAGATGAAAATGAGGCAAAAAATACCAACTCCAAAAAATTACATAAATTTAAAAAAAAAATTAAAAAAAACATTATACAGATTCTGATAACAATAGGTTGTCACATCCATGAAAACACACTCTATTAATTAAAGATTAAATACATAAATGGCCATCAAATGATGATTCAATAGAATTATGGCGTGATCATAGGCTATAGGATTTATTGATCTTGGACAGCAGTTAACTAAACAAGTACAATAAAACAGGCCTATTGATTCTGATATTGGTAAAGTCTGTATACTGATTCTCACAAATTATAATGGGTGAAGAGAGACTCATGAATCTGCTGAAATACAAATCTCAGTCAGATCAATGCATCAGAAGACATTTACTTAAAATCAGTGAGAAAACATAATCAATACAGTTTTCAGCAGAAAGTAAAGCCCTAATAAAAAGGTTGCTTTCAAAGATTTAAGTAGACTTGGTACAAGCCCCTCTTGTCATTTACTTTATTTTGCTATAGTGTGCAGTATACTATCCACACTTGTTTACATCAAACAGTGTTACAAATATTGAAAAAAAAGAAGAATAAATAGTGCAGTCACAACATATAAAAATTCTTGACAAGTCAGTATTATTTGAACTAAATTCAAATTCTAAAGACCTCAAATAATTGTCACCTGAATAAAACAATTCATTCTTAAAAGTAACGGTTATCCCACAACAGTTCGTACATAATGATTATCTCCCTTTCTATATGTAAACTGAACTCCAACATCACGTTTTCTGTTTAAAAAGTGACTACAAGACTAGAATTTTCAAGGAAAATTAACAATATTAATGTGGACTGAAAGTCTGTAAATGAACAAGCAACCGCAACAGGGTTGTTTTCATTTCAGTGGTGTGGCTAAAGCCTAAGTTACACGACTAAGAGTTAAAATAAATTTTGGAACGTTTAAATTTTGGCTTGTCAAAAAATCAACCCAGAATAAGGCCTCTGATAATGCACAGACAGTGAAACACAAAACTCACACTTTGAACTAAGCTATCGTCATGCTAGTTCAGTTTTGACCATTCACCACCTGTTGTGCATGTGTCCATATACAAGAAATCTGTTTACATGATGTTCAAGCAACCGAAACAGTCTTGTGTTTATGTAAAATCATTTCGCTGTTAGAACCTTTTATCCATTCTAATTGCAGGATAACAATTATATTAGCAAAAATGCACTTTATTTAATCCGTCCGTCCAATGTCAGACAAACCATACTTCCGTAATCACCTGAAGTGTCCCGATGCTAAATTTTCCATTAAGGGGGGTGGGAAATCGTTTTTTTTTTTAATAATTCTTTTAAATGATCACCAAATTCTTTCAAATTTGTGTGAATTACTTTATTTTCTCACCAACTCATTGTTTAGAATCAAAAATATGATTTTGGTCAATTTGGTTTTTCAACCTGAAGCACCTGTTTTTCTTCATAGTGCATTTCAACTGACAGGGTCATGGCTCAATGCAATGCTACCTTTCTGAAAATAACTGAAAAATTTTAAATAATTTTCAATCTTTTTCTTCAAAATGCAGTGCTGTTTAAATCAGGGAAGATAACAGCTGGTAACGACAGCTAACCCCCTCACCATTTTCCTCTTAGTTAAAAATAAGTCAGCTGCAGACAACAGAAAAATTAACAGTCCAACCACTGAAGAAGCATCAACATGCAAAATACAAATTTTGAAGGGGACCATCAAAGACTGTTTGCTCTTTATTTTTCTTAGGTATGGTGTACTTGTACATGAGATAATATCTCATGTGTACACTTTGTTCAATCATCTGAATTAATGTAAATTCTAAAAACGTAAGGATTAACTCCCTCCAACGTAGTTTTGTCCCTAGCTATATTTGATATTACTGATCATGTTTGGTTATATGCATTTTAAGCATTTTATGAAATTATGGATTTCCTTTGTTTGGTTTCTAGTGCTGCTGATGAGGAATTAATTTCCGAAATGGCCATATACAGCTCATTAAAATTATTGCAGTTGTAGTAAACATGTGTTATGGTCTCATGTTCATTTACTCCATATCCTTTCGTAAATTATACTTTATGATCAAGTCTGGTTCAAACTTCCAACTGGATTTACAATTGCAGAGAATGTGGTCAAACGTTACAGTAACTTGCCCTGCTAACGGCCATCATGGACTAGGTATGAACCTGCAGATACCTTTTTTTGAGGAACCATCTAAAGACCATTGTAACTAAGTAAGGTCTTAATTGGACAAGCAGTTACTGAGAAGGTCTTTGAATGTGATTTAAATAGCTGGTCCAATGTTAAACTATGTTTGTAGGAAGCCGTCTTGGAAGAGGTATGGAACTTCTACTACTGCCTAGATAAATTTAGTTCTTATTGGACACATACAGTTAGCTCAACGCGAACTGATTCTCTCTCTCTAATCACGGATTTCGGTGTAAAATGGTGTGACACGGTTAATTTCAGATTAATCTCAAAAATCCCTCCCAAACTCTAATCTCAACACCGCGAGTTTTATTGCTGTTGAGGGCAATAAAACTTATAAATGTTAATTACCTGTCCGATTGTCAAAATTAAATGATTGACAAGTTGCAAGTCAATATTTGTGACGGTTGTAGAAATTTCAACATCCTCGCTGTTAATGACAAATCATTTTCTTGAAAACACACTTTAAGAAGTGATAATTTGATAACTGTCACAGCCCAGAGGAGAATATCTTTGAATATGTTTTCCAAGAGTCCAATGTTAATCTATGCTCCACTTGTGGGGCTGCCTTGAATGAGAAACCAACCTGCCAGGTATCTTTTTTGGACAAGTACTTTCTGAAAAGATCTCTGAACGTGCCTTCTATAGAGTTCAATGTGCAACTATGTTCTCTGCTGGCGACCATCTTGGATAAGGTACTGACCTGCCCAACATTTTTAAGTGGAACGGACCACTGATGTACATGTACCATTGTGACTACCGGTAAGTTTGGTAACAACTGGACAAGTAGTTTCTGAGAGGAAGATCTGCATGTCCCATGCTGGCACCAATCTTGGACAAGGTACAGACCTGCCAGATTCCTTTAATAGAAGGAACCATCTAAGGGCCATTGGGATTAAGTTTTGTTCTTTTTTACTCTAGTTTTTGAGAAGATCTTAATTATTCTTTACATGTATTTTCCATGGGGTCCAATTCTAAACTAAGTCCCATGCTGGAAGCCATCTTGGACAAGATATACATGTAGACCTGCAGGATACCTTTTTTTGGACAAGACCATCTTTGGAAAATTGTGACCAAGTTTGGATCTAAAATCATCTAATTGGACTAATAGTTCCTGTGAAGATCTTTGAATGTGTTTTCCATAGGGTTCAATGTTGAACCATTTCTTGCTGGCAGGTATCTTCTATGGAGTGCAGCCGTGCTTGATATATTATAATTCCTAAAGGAAACCACCCAAGGACTATTATGATCTAACGGTACATTTTGTTCCAATTAGCCAAGTGGCTTGGGCAAGATTTTTTTAGAGAGGTTCTCGAGGACAGAAGGACTCAAAAGTTATGGTAAAAGCTCACCCTGGAAATCTGGCCTTGTTTGTCATTATTAGAAAAAATCTCTAAATCAGTAAATGGCACCAGGGTGCAAAAACCGAGTTGCAAATTCCAATATTATGTGACCAAGTAAATGTGTAGACCCAAATATTTCTTAAAATTAATTTTATCTACCTATTATCTTTCATACCATCATAGTAACCAAAATTCTAAGAATTCACCAAGGTCAAGTTCCATGTCTTGACATTCTTAATATATAAATCAATGCAACCTCAACTTTAACGTAACTATAATTTCAATCAATACAAGTTTTCAAAATATCTGGCAGTAAAGAAAATACTAAAATCTCTTTGAATAATTATAAGATGTTAACTTTTTAGCCATCATCAAGAATCCAAATATATTTGAAAATTCAATCTATTTTCAGTCACCATGACCGTGACCTACTTTCTCCAAAAGCTATATGGTTCTTCTCTTTTTTTCTCCTAGTTTCAATTAATTGGATGTAAATGTTTTGAGTTATTGCCCAGAAACCAAATTTTTCTCAAAATTTTAATCATTGTGACCTTGACCTTAGGCCCTTTTTCCCCAAAAATAAATAGGGTTCTCCCCCTGATGGTAACCTAAAAATGTCCAAGTTTGATTTGAATTAAATCTAACTTTTTGAGTTATCTTCTGAAACTACAAATGTAAATTTTTCTTTAGATAAATTTGTAATCTATTTTCCATCACTGTGTTCTTGGCCTTTGACCCCAAAATCAATAGTGTTCTTATACTCCTAGTATCTAACAATATGTTGGTTTCCTTTCAATTTGGTTTGAACTTATAATCCGGAAAAACGTTTTTTTTCTGAAATTGTGAATCGATTATCAGTCAATGTGACCTTGACCTAATAACCTACTTAATCCAAAATCAAAAAGGCTCCTCCCTTCCTAGTATCAAAAGATATATCCAAATTTCATTTCAATTGGATGTAAACTTTTCAAGTAATCATCCTGAAACCAATTTTTCTTAAATTTTCAGGTTTTTTTGGGGGGGTAACTGTGGCTTTTGACCTTGACCTACTTGGGTTGTTTTAACCTGGAGATGGGATGTTGTCTCCTTCATATTGACCTGTTTCCTTTCTTTTTCATACGCTCCCAAATTAAAGGGTTCCTCCCCTCCTGGTACACAACAAATATATCAAAGTTTCATTTCAATTTGATGTAAACTTTTCGAGTTGATCATTGAAGAGTGACTAAGGGGCCAGGGCCAAAAACTAATAGAATAAAAAAGATAACAGGAAACACCTACAATGGCCGAAAAAAATAGCCACATGCCACAAAGTAAATAGGAACTGCACAAGAAAAAAACCCACAATAAAAATACAAAAGACAAACGTAAACAACTATAGGAACTCGGGACAGCCGGACTTGGTACCGGCACTAGCAAAAGCCAGCAGTAGGGTTAAACCGGCTTATGGGTACCCAAACCTCCCCTTTCTCTGTCCGGTTTCCCTATAGTATAATAAGTATGGATACATAAGTATGGATTTGAGATTTACTCTCAAATAAAATGGACGACAACTAACATAAGCTTGATAATTCCAGTGTTGGTGCTAGAAGGTCGTTACGTCGCCAAATACGAATTGAAATCTGGAGTGGGGAAGAAAATTTCATCTTCAATCGCCACATTGGCAAATTGAAAAAAAATAGGTGTTTTCATAACATACAGTTTAAACCCAATTTGGTAAGTGTAAAGATGGTTGGATTTCAATAACCGCTAGCTTTATTCATCAAAATATTGAAGAGAAACTTAGAAATTCATGCAAACATCTCTGTTTGCTGAAAAAGAAAAACTTTCTCACTTCCGGTTTGTCCAAATACTGCAAAGTACCTAAAATATCAAATACCATAAAGAAGAACATGTAGAATGTCCAAATACTGAAAACAAAGCTGCCTTTTGTATAGGCTATATAGAACACTTAAAGTATCACTGTTATTACTGAAAACAAGGTTTATAATTGTCAATGAAAACAAATTGTTTTCCAATGATTTCAAGTTGATTATTACACAAAAATGCACAGGTGACATCACCTGATTAAAGTTACTGTGGAACTTATTTCTATAGCCATTGGAAAATTTGGAAATTATTTTTTGTATACAGCAAGATGTTTTATAAAGACAAATTCAAAAATAGTAATGGTGGATTACATGATACCCCGCCACGTATCACAAAATTTCTAAGTTAAAAGGGGCATAACTCCACAACAATGTGTACAGCTGAACCCAAAATTATACTTGGCCTGTGTTTTGTGGTAACAATTTACATACCATGTCTGAAGACAGTATGTTATTTCATTCACAAATCAAGAGTACAAAACCCCAAAATTTGCAAAATTTCAAAGTTTCAAGGGGCATAACTCCAGAACCCCTTAGACCTCGGAACCTAAAATCGAACTTGACCTGAGTTTTGTAGTAAACAACTTAAATACCAAGTTTGATGACCTTGTGATATTTGTTAACAAGTTATCAGTCGGAAACTCGTAAATTCGCAAAATTTCAAAGTTTCAAGGGCATAACTCCAGAACCCCTTGGACCTCTGAACCCAAAATTGAACTTGACCTGAGTTTTGTGGTAAACAATAGAGCTGAGTATCATGAGGAATCTCACGATACGATATGTATCCTGATATCTGCTTGCGATACGATACTATCACGATACATATCATGGTACTGTAAATATTGTTTTCTTGACATAAATTCAGCAGATATCAAGACTATGAATTGCATTATACAATTGATTTTATATTTGAGCCATGTATCTATCATAATTGTCATTTAATATGAGTAATTATATCAATTCATAAGCCGTGGGAGCATTCACAATTACAACTTCGTTTATATCTACGAGCTCCGCCATTTTGGCGCTAATAAAACGCAGATCGGATTGGGTGCGGTTGTATAAAACAAAGCCTTTTTCGGTATCGCGATTCCGGACCAACGATACGATACCAGAATCGTCATCACTCTGGATCGATATAATCGATTCATCGATGAATCTTTACCCCTCTAGTAAACAACTTGCATACTAAGTTTGAAGACCTTGTGTTATTTCATTCACAAGTTATCAGTGGGAAACTTTCGGGGACAGACGGACAGACGGACACACGACTGAGGGTATCACATAATACCTCGCCACTTCGTGTGGGGGGTATAAAAACAAAATGAATAATTGAAACCATACATACCATACCATGTCAAATTAAATAGAATCATGTGTAACAAAATTCCAGCATTCAAAGCAGATTGACCTAACATTACCATTACTGACTTAAGTTAAGGTAGAGAAAGGGTATGAAGATAAGTTTTTTGGCCACCAACAGTTGAGTTTCAGTGGCCAATCACAAATTTTAGTAGGTTTTGGACAATGATGACTGCGGATAGGCAAGAATGCAGGGGTCCTTTTGGAAATCATTTGTCAACTTGCCCATCGGGCAAGTCACCAATAAATATTACTTGCCCTTCCACATTTAGAGGTGAAGAAAAAAAATCAAGTCAGCATGAAATTTAACTTGCCATCCACAGATTTTACTTGCCATGGGCAAGTGGGAAAGCGCTTAAATTGTACCCTGGGGATGGATTTGTTTTAGGGCCAGAGCGTCTTGTTGTGGGACTGAAATTAAAATTAAGGCATGTAAGGATCCCAACTATACTCAAACATACACGTCATTTACAGTTATTATATTTTATCTTATAATTAAGTATAGTCCATTTGGTGACTATAAAAATAGGGAAAAAAATTAATTAAAAATCTGGTCATTAATATACCTTATTTTAAATCAGATCTATTTAAAGGTCTAATTCATACATATTAGGAGTGAATTTTACGTGTAGATTTCTCTCCAAATAAGTTGTCCATTCAACTTAAGGGTAAAATGATGCCTGGTTTTTGTGTAATCATATTGGGAGTAACAAAATCTATTTCAACAGCCAACATGTGCTTTGTGTTTATAAACAACATGTCAGCTGACCACTAGTTGCATGTAGGTAAAACTATTTACCAAATTTGGAAGTCATGTGCATATCTTCTGTTCTTTACCTGTTCAGGTAAAAATCAATACCATGTTGAAAAAAACATATCAGAATGTCACAATGTATTGTACACTATTAGAGAATATATTAAAGTACATGTACATGTAAACTTTTAAATACATGTACCTTAGTCATAAGACAGTATGAAAATCATATGAAGCAACAGAATCATGACAATTTGTTTATGCATATTTGATTATAAAAATAAATTAATTAAAAAAAAAAAAAAATTAAGAAAAAATAAATTTGTATAATTATTATTAAATTTAATTATAATTTGTATTCCAAAGTAGCATTGCCATATTGAGATTCCAAGTGGCCAATGGCTTTTGTTTGTTATGAAAACAAAGTAGTCCTACAATATAGAACCTCGCGCTGTTTCTTTTTACATATATACTGACTTTTACATGCAGCGCGAGGTCCTATCGTATGTGTCAAAAAAACCCGTAGCAAATGGTTTTTCACGAAACATTGTCCTATAGTTTGTTCTCTGGTTAAAAGCCTTTGGGTTATTTTTTCCGTCTCTAGATTTATGATACCTGCAAGTCTTTTAGTATTTTTACTGAATTAATCCAAATATCCAAAAATAGACATCGTCTTTTTGACACGCTCCCGTGAAAAGAGTAACCTTTGTTGTGATTAATTCTTTTGTCATTATTATTTAAATCAATTCCTGATGCGTTTTATATGGTGGGTCTTCTCGAAATGTTTTCACATCTTTGATTATTTTTATACTACATACGGGAAATTGTACACCGAGATAAAATTAGAGAGACAATGGATTAATATTCATGATTGATAAGATTTTCAAATGTAAAATAAGAACTTCTCGTGCGAAATAAACTTCTTGCATGCATTTTTATGATGAACTTCGTTTTTTAAAACACGGTTGTTCAAATTCGAAAATCACTGAAATATGGCGAATGCTCTAGATATTGCACCGCTTGGGATATTATTTCATTTAGTAGTGTTGGAAATGATAGTCTGAATCGCAAGAGAGGTATGTTTTTTAATGATTTACATGTTTAGGTCCATGAAAACGTCAATATATTTAAAAACACGTCATACAGTCCAACAGGAAACGAATTTTATTTCCGACATGAAATCATGTTGGAAAGTGCTAATAGAAATTTTAAAGATCCGATATGACTTCGCACTTTCAAAAAAATAAAAAAATGTAAAAATCCGATAAAAACGTTAAATATGGAATAGAAGTGCGAAGTCATATATTATAGGACTAGAAAACAAAGATGTTTATCTTTACATGCAATTCAAATTCTTCACACATGTATATAAGTGCCATGTGACAGAATTTGTATAACAATAGCCAGTTAGGGTTAGGTCAGGCTGTTTAGTTCTATGGCACACTCCCATACTTGTGGTCTTGAAAAAATACTATTGCAAGTAATGGACAAAATCTTTATTTTTGAACGGAAAATACCATTAATATGTTTTTCAGTTATGTATTGACTATTTTATTAAAAAATGTTTCACTAAACATGTCTTTAGTTAATCTTTGATTTTTAATTAATTTTTTCCCCTATTTTTATAGCCACCAAATGGACTATAACATAAATTATTCTTTTCTAAGGGGGAAACAATTCATTGTTTGTACCGAAATTGCGACATTTTGTATGGTTGTCTTATTGAGAAGGCCAGTCCACTTCTGATATCAACGGTATGGATCTTATTTCAACATGTGAAATGATAAACTTTTTTTCAATTGCTTAATAAGAAATTCCTCATGTTTGAGAATAAATCATATTTTAATTATTTCTGTCTTCTGGGTTTTCCTCTATGTCATAAGCAAACTTAATTGTAACAGAAGTGGAGTTTATCAGACCAAAGTTAATGTATTTGCAATGCATGTAGAATATCACAATATGTGTCGTTTGTCAAAAAGTTGTATTATAACACCCTAGTTTTTATATACTTATAGATAATCTGCCCTTCAAATTTCGGACAGTAACCATATTACTTCATGCACATCTACTGGTGGTATACCATAACAGTATAACAGCAGTTTAGGAGAACATGTGCTGACAAGGTTCGTCCCCCTTTTTCTAGAAAAAATATTCATCTTCGGCCAGCAACCATATTATGTCATGCACATCTTGATGTGGTGAACTACAACTGTGTAACATTTCATCAAAATCCAAGCAGCCATTTAGGAGGACATGTGCTGACAAGGTTTGTTCCCCCGTTTTTCAAGAAAAAATTCGAAGACAAATTACCTCCCCTTCAAAATTCGCGGCAGCAACCATATTACTTCATGCACATCTTCAGGTGGTGTACTACAACTGTGATATTTCATCAAAATTCAAGCAGCTATTTAAGAGGACATGAGCTAACAAGGTACATGGACGGACGGACAGACAGAGTCGGACAGAGTGATTATATATATATATATATATATACCCCCTTAACTTTGTTAGCTGGGGGTATAAGGAAATTCTTCCTCCTTAAAAATAGGGAAGATAGGGGGGTTAGCCTGTGAAAAAATTTTCCTGCTGGTTCTACAAAACTGAACAACCTTTGAATTTATTTTCTGTATCAAAACAATAGACGGACAGAATTTCAACATAACTGCAGTCCTGAATTTTGCAAATGCCCTCATATGCCTTTGGGTGGGTAAAATACAACATCATTATATATGTGACATCATGATTAATTGTCCCACGATGTCATTTTTGCGGGAACT
>MJUU01018332.1:47654-63239 GCA_002080025.1 Modiolus philippinarum | reverse complement strand
GCTTTTTCCATTTTATTGTATCAATTTAAATCGTAGATTTATTTAATTTCACCTTACTACATCCTTAAGGAAATGACATCGTAACCTGGTACCCTGGGAAAATATTTTCCTTTACGCAAGCTTCACTTCAAATATATATTCGAACCAGAAGCCGCTTACAGTAAAGAGAATATTAAGTCAGGATCCCAGACTACATGACATCGTTACATTAATTATACTATAACTAATCCGAGATTCTGATTATCGCAAAATATTCAACGAATGATCGAATAACGCAGTAATTCACTCATGCGCGCAGCGCATGAGTGAATTACAGTGTTTTTCGATCATGAGTTGAATATTTTCGAAAATCATAATCTGGGATTAGTTATTGTTTTTATTATATAGATCAGTTCTCTCATAATTATTGGTTTAATTTGAGATTATTTTCATGAACTACGTTTTCCATGTTAATCCGCCGAGACGTTTATTTAACAACAACGTTGACAACGTCCATTATGACGTCACTTCCTAGAGTGAATTATGGAAAATAATTTCACAGTTAATTATCACTTTTCTTTCACTGAGAAATTTCAATCACCGTCCTCTATATAATAAAGCGAAATATTTGTTCCTGTATGTCTTTGAAAACTATTATTTTCTTAGTTGAAAATTAATACGTTCAGCTTGTTTTCCACACAAAAACGTACTTGGTATATATATATATTTTTTTAATTCAACAATGATCACCTTTATTAAAGTTTCAAAAAAAAGAGTGACTTATTACTGCAAGGTTCATGCTGACTTCACCGGTTTTTTAATTCATTGATAATGTTTATTGAATGTAATTTATGTATTTGTTGAATAAAAGGATATGGAGTAAATGTACATGAGACAAGGCCTCTACAAATACATGGTAAAAACAAGCAAAGGAACAACGCTTTTATTGTTGTTCTTCATCTTGAAGTCACCATGGGCCTTCAACAATGAGCTTTGCTCATACCTCACAGTAAGTTCAAGACGGATGTATGGATTTTGTTGTATGGATTTTGTTTTTTGGTTGATATTTTTTCTCACATGATACACCTGTAGATGAAATAATACTGTATTTGGCTTTTGAATTGGATATGTCTTGCATTAATTGTCAATTTTGATCCAGTTATAGAAAAATCTGTTGCATATTGATCAGCTACGGTATTTAACTAGAGTTACTGTGGCCTAGTGGGCCACTGATACCTCCATCCCTTCCTGAATTTTCTTAAACATTTGGAAAGAGGAATTATTGGAAAGCAAAATACATAGTGAATAACTGTAACTTAATTGTTATTGAGATCATGCATAAGTTTCATGAAGTTCTGATCAGTGATCAGGCAGGTGTAGTGGAGACCAGGTTTCCATTGATCTAAAATAAAAAAAAAGTCCAAAACATGTTAAAATCTCGAAAAAGGAACTATTACAAAGCAAAATGCATACTGACATCTACAATATGAAATAAAGGTACTGCATAAGTTTTATGAAATTCCAACTGGTTGTTTGAGAGGAGTAGTGGATACTAGATAGTCACCATATGGATTGCATTTATCTAAAATTACAAAGTACAAAACATGTAAAAAATCTGCAAAAAAGGATTTATTGGAAAGCAAGATGTGTAGCACATACATTTTTTTGTATCTGTAATATGTAATTAAGCTCATGCCCAAGTTTCATGAAATTCCAATCAGTGGTTTGAGAGGAGTAGTGGATACCAGATAGTCACCATATGGTTTACATTGAGCGAAAATGACAAAGTCCAAAAACATGTCAAAAATCTAGAAAACGAAATTATTGGAAAACAAAATGCGTAGTACATAGTATCTACAATATAGAATCAAACTACTGCATAAGTTTCATGAAATTGCAATCAGTGGTTAAAGAGGGGTAGTGGATACCTGGTTTCCTCGTGGTTTGCATTGAAACAACGGCAGTAGAATACTGAAGGAACAAAGGAGTGGATATTGACATGTCAAAAACGAGAACACAGAAAACAATGACCGTAGACAGCTACAAAGCACAAAAAACAACAACAACAAAAACACAACAATCAGTGTGAGGTCCAATTAAACTGAGAGTGACATCAGGTGCTCTGTATGTGAGTCAATTTAGGAAAATGTCAAATTGGTATTATAAAGTAAAATCCGGGAAGACGTGAAAATGTCCGCTTTCACGACACGTTGAGAGTTATGCTTCGGGACAAGAGAATTCGCAGTACAGTTCACAGACTGTTCTTTTATTTGTTAAACAAGTTCGCTTCGCCTTGACCCCTTACTTCGTAATAATAAAACATGTGTTTGATCGAATTGAACACTTGAGTTATAAAGATCCTGTGGTAAACAATCAGAGAGAGATGTCTGTTTAAGAATAACCTGTGCTCTGGTCACGCTGGCTTTAAAAACCGCTGCGTCATTTGATAAATCAATAAATGAAGGAAAGTATTGCTGAAAGGCATTTTTGTTTGGTTATCTTTTTAACATTTAATTACTTTTTAACTTTAAATCATGTTAGTCTGCATTCATTGCATAATTATACATTTCAATTACATAAAATAGTTATGTAAAAGTTCCGTGTTACATCTGTGTAATTTTTGTCATCCCTGAGCGTTTGGGTCTTTTGTTGTTTTTTGTGGTTACGTTGTCGTTGAGATGTAATATACAGGTAAGCCTTTCTGATCCATCTCAATAGCATAAATATTTGTCGCCGCTTCCGGCCACTAAAAGTCGGGGACAAATTTAACTGGTAATTCATGAAATATTTGCATGTTCATTGCATTCTTGAAACTATTTACAGATTTAGATACGTCTGGTAGTCTATTCTATATAGCCGCCACTCTCTGAGAAAAACTGTATTTCCTGAAGTTAGTTCTATTTTGTTGTTCGAAGATCTTTTGTTTGTGGCCCTTAGTATTTGTTTCTCTCATTGGGAAAATGGTTTCTGGTGATTCGGCTATTGCTATTTTGTTGCTGACTTTATATGTTTCAACCAAATCTGCCCTGATTCTTTTATATTGCAATGATGGTAGATCAAGCGGTCACCATAACTTATATGAGCTTTGAGCAATCTAGCTGTCCTCTTTCGTACATTCTCAATTTGAATTTCTTCCTTTTTATAAATTACTGACCAAGCAGTACTCCCATATACCAAATTTGGCATGACAAAACTTTTGTATAATACCAAAAACAAATCCTTATTTTAATAACTAAAAGTTCTATTGATGATTCCTAATTTTTACCTATATAATACCAAGGTCCTTCTCACTGTCAGTGGTTATTGCCTATTTTATATTTTGTACCAAGTTTTGGACCTAAGTGGATGTGCTTGCATTTGGTATTGTTGAATTTTAATAGCCGAGTATCGGACTCCTCAATTTGTTCACAATTTTGTATGCCATCACTATCATCATCGCTGTTCAGTTTTTTGTGATTGATTGGTTGATTATTAAGAGTTTAACGACCAGCTATTTAAGGACGAGAATAGTTAATCAATTCAAAAAATATAAGCAAGATAAGAAAGAAACAAAGGTGAAAGGGACAACGAGTTTTGATTGAAACTGGAAAAGGGGAGAAATGGGTAGGGGCAGGAAATTTAGCCTTCTATACGAATCCCAGTGACTCTGCTCTCTTTAGACAATATAGAAGGAGTCTTTCTACTGCATGGAGCATGGTATTTCTCCACCCTGTTTGGCTACAATGGTTCCTGTCAGGCTTTCCGTATTATGACCTGACTATCCTGCATAGACAGGACATTCCCCTATCCAACAACTGGGAACGCGCCCGGCAGCTCTGTAGCCGGAGCCCATGAAGACCGATTCAGGTGCCGGGCATTTTTTTGTGTCATCAGCAGATTTCACCTTAATCTCCACAGAATCGGAAAAGCCGTTTATGCATATGATAAAATTATGGTCAAACACACTGCCCTGAGGGATTCCACTGGTAAACGCTGTCCATGAGGAGTATGTACCGTTAAGGACGACCCGTTGGATTCTATCTTGAAGGAAATTTTCCAACCCATTTAATCAAATTGGCTAGATGCCATAAAATTTTAGTTTATGAATGAGTCGATGGTGTGGTACGGTGTCAAATGTGTTGTTATCATCAAGAGCTTCTGCCCATTTGTCTATTACTTCAAGCAGTTATGTGGTACACGATCTAACTTTTCTTAAACCATGTTAGTGGGTCGAAAAAAGATTATTTTTTTCCATATATGCCATAAGTTCATCACTAATAATTCTTTCATGGTTTGCATATAATCGAAGTCGAGCTTATTGGTCTATAACTTGATGCACCATGCCCTGAGCCCTTTATATTTTGGTGCTATATATGTTAGCTTCCAGCTATGTTATACTCTCTGATTTTCCATTGATTAAACACATATCTTTACCGTTTTTTATACTTTTGGCTGTTTCCTTGATACAATTTTGATGGATGGAGTCAGATCCTTGAGGTTTAGTTTTGGAAAGGTGTTTGCATCGAAAACAACATTTTCTAGTTTGAGATTCGTTCGTATATTGATAGATGGTAAGTTTTGAGAATCTTGTTCTAGAGGAAAGACAATGGTGAAGAAGTTACTTCCAAAGCCCAGCTTTGAAGCATTTCACCTTGATCAAGCATTTCACCGTGATCATCCATAATATATTGTATATTTTCTTAAACCTTCGTTTTCGATTGGACAAATTTCCAGAAAATTTATGGATCATCTTTGATTTTTGTGGCTACAGTTTTCTCAAAATTAAATTGGGCTTTTCTTACCTTTTGACTTGATGTATTGTTTGTCAGATTATACCTATAATTGTTTACTTCATTTTTGCAGTATCGGTTGCAATCACTTACGTCCAACCGAATTATTTGGTAGTACATTTGCCCATGTGATCAATATACAATGCCTGCATTTGCTGCCAACATCAAGGTTGATTTGCCATTACCATGGGTATCTGAATGTAGAGCTGAATGACACATTGTCCCGAAATTGTGGATCCACGTCACACGTTTTGTTACATGCTTGAATAAGCAGTTGTGCATACTTTCCGATTTATTTGTTGTTCTCAGGCCTCGGACTTCCTGTGAGTTATTACATGAAAAGTCCTTGGTTACAGTTGCTTTTCGAAATATTTTCGGCATGGTAGAAATGAAGGTGTAAACAATGTTTTGTGAGCTTCAAAAACAGTGGACAAAGTGCAACACATATGATGATTATTCCAACAAGAGGCTATCGCTTATCTGAGACATGGTTGACATACTAGTAAGTCAAAATACTAGTAACATAAATAATACAGGACTATTCGATGTAAAGGATGAGCAGTAACAATTTACAAACGATATGATCGATTACTTTGTCAGCTGTTCATCGTACGCGATTGTACATACAGAACAAGGACGAAGAAGATGCATTGGAAAAACGATTATCATCAATTGTTCCGCACGCATTTGTTGACCATAATCTCTGTGAAGCTTCATGGTGTTGGTATCTGCAGTGCCTAGATACTCGTGCTGGTTTACCGAGAGGACATGAAATGACTTGTGGCGAGTTAAGGAAGGATATGGAAACTGCATTCAAACGTTTTGCTGAAAACCCCGATTTAGCATATTGGGGCTCTACACAAGCGAATGAATCATTAAATCAAAAAGTAGGAACAAAGGCCTCCAAAAGTAAACACTTTGGTGCATCAGAGTCAACAAATTTTCGATAGCGGCTGCATTAGCACAAGGGAACATTGGTCGTAATTATGTTGTGAAGGTTAGTTTCGAATACCATGAATAGGAAAAATTATAGAAACTAATGGAAAATATGTCAAAGAAACAACTCATCCAACGTAGTGATGGAGTGACCACAGAAAACGGGGATCAAGTGGAAAGCTCATTTTGACAAGTTTTAAGCGAGTCGGGAATTCCTTAGCAAGCCAGCAGATGTGAAAAGATTTACTCGTACATTACATAATTTGCATGAAAATAATATTAATTTGTAATTTTTACTAACTTTACTTTGTGATATGTATTTTTATGGTCAGTTTCCTCATACGCCTGTTCGTTCGCCTGTCACATTCAGGTTCAACTAGCTATGCAAATTATAGTGGAAACTATTCACTTTGTATCAAACGGCAGTAGAATACTAAAGGAACAAGGAAAAGTGATGATCACAAAAACCAAAGTCCAAAGACATGGTAAAAACAGTAACAGAAAAACAAAGACAAAACAAGGACGTGAGACAGCTATTAGGCACGGAAATAAAAATACGACATCAAGAACTAAAGCGCCCATAGTGTGATTTGCAATGAAATTCTGGAGTGACATCTGGTGCTCCGGAAGGGTAAGCATGTCCTGCTCCGCTAAGCGGCACCCGTCACACTACCAGTGAATCAATCCAGGGCTGGGAAGAAAAAGGGCAAATTTGATATATGTTATGCAAATACCGTTGTCAAAATCGACCTGTGTTTCTTGAAAATGAACTTGGTTACCCACAATTTTTTTCATATTCTAATGTATTTTTTATTGCTCTTTACGAATATACAGTTCTTTTTATGGACATTTTCGGTTCCTTTCGGTATCTTGTTACCTTAAACTTTGCTCCCCACTTGCAGGATTTTACATGTGATGCAGAATTGACAAAATATTTTTCAAGGGAGGCCAGCTAATGACTATACTGTGACCAAGTTTTGTTCCAATTGACCTGATAATATAAGAGGAGAGGATATTTGAATGTGTTTTCCCATAGGGTACAGTGTTGAGCTTAGTTACCTCGTTGGTAGCCATCTTGGATGAAGTGCTGACATCCAGACATAATTTGAAAGGGGACCATCCAAGGACTTTTATAACCAAGTTTGGATCCAACTAGCTTTTTTCTGAGGAAAAAATCATTGAATGCTTTCCCATGAGGACCAATGTTAAAATATATTCCTCGCTGGGCCATTTCGGTTGTAATGCGGACTTGATGATAGAAACTTTTTTTCTAAGGGATCTAACTAAGGACTTTTGTGTCCAAGTTTTGTTCAAATTGGCCTAGTTGTATTGGAGGAAAAAAATCTTTGAATGTTTTCCTTTGTGGTACAATGTTAAACTAAGTTCCCCGCTGGCGACCATCTTTGATAAAGTGCGGACTTGCCAGACAAATCTTTGAAAGGGACCAAACAAGGACTAAATATACTATTTTTACATTAGCATTTTTGTTCCAGAGAAGATCTTTGGATGCTTTCCAATAGGGTCGAATGTTAGACTATGTTCCGAGCTGACAGCCATCTCGTTTTTTTTTAAATTTCAATATGGGTAGACAACATTTTTGCAATTTAAAGTTTTTTTCTGTCTGTTACAGTTTTTTTAGTAATGAAGAAAAAAAAAAACTAGAAAAAGGTGATCTGCTGATCACAAATGATGCCCCCGCCCATAAGCATTACGGAATTTTTACCAGCCAGAAGCCATGAAATTTACAGGTTTTGCCTTATTCACGGGTAATAACTCTGGAACGCTTAATCAGATCACTGTCAAATCGAACTGTATTTTATAATTAGTAATATTGTCACAAAATATACAATAATTCTCTCAAAACAAACTGATGTTATCGTGTGACGGACGGACCTTTTAAGGCGGGGGTATAAAAACATCAAAATTAAAAACAAAATACGGAAAAGGGGCAATTACTTCAAGATGGGTCAACAGATTTTCTTCAAATTTCAGGATGGGTAGATCTTGTCATGCTGAACATTTTCACTTCTTGTCAGATTTTTGATATCTACAGATGATTTCCGAGTTATTTGCCAAAAATGCAATTTTGCGTTATGTTCTATTTTTAGTAATGACCGTCATGTTACTTGACCTAGGATATAGAAATTAACAAATTTAAACTTGATAACCTAGCGATGATTCAGTTGAAGCTTGTTTCTAATTTGCTCAGTTATTTCAGAGGGGAATATTATTTGAAAATGAGCTATCGACGGACGGACGGACGCCAAGTGATAGCAAAATTCACCCTGGCATAGATGAGCTAAAAACATTCAACAATATTATTTAAGAGTATAGAAGCGGTCTTGACAAATTCGGTCTCACTGCATGTACCTTTTTTCATTCGTACTAGTTCTAACTGCTTTGTGTACTGCCCCTTTTCCAATGTAAATGCATTTGAACCTTCATTATACCCTCCTCGCTTTAGCGTGCGGTACATAGTGATAATGGTGTCTGTCCGTCCGTCTGCCATAGGGTACCTATTTTGTGGCGACAATTCCTCCTAGATCACTTTATGAAAATCACTGAAACTTTCACAAAATGTTCCGTACATATTGTCATTGTGCACCAGCTATTTGATTTTTTTCTGGAACCAAACAGGGAGCGGGAGGTATGATATTTGTGAGAACTGCTCACAGTTTTTTCTAGTTTAACTTAAGGAAATGTATGTTTTCAAAGTTTCTCATTTTGTGGACCAATCTGTTGTTATGTGTCCTATTGACTTTACCAACAGTTTTGCAAACTTTGTTAATTTGATTGCAGGGATCACTTATAATAGCATCTACTGTTAATATCCCTTAGCCATTATCTTTTTTTTTAAACATTTTCTTCCACCATGAATCCTTCAGATGAAGCAATAGATTTGTGATCAGGGTAATTTTTGCTGTGATTGCTACAGATATGATCAACATACTGCAGAGAAAGAGTTAAATTTTGCTTGATGCATTTGAACAATGCCATTTGTGCATAGCCAATAGTGTTCATGTTTATAAAATCAAATAAGAGTATCTGCATATCCAAATTTGTTGTGTATTATTAAAAAATGTTCATAAGTGTTGAGTAAATTATTTATAATTTGACTGTACATAATTCGGTTTGATCAAATAAAAAACACTTTGCCCTTCAGCCGCTCTTTTATGTTTTCTTAGTGAGTTTTTGTGTGGTATCGGGTTATATGGAAAAAGAAGTTGTCAGTCGTCCAGTTTGATAAACTTACCCGTTGTTGCAAGAGTCTTTGATGTTCCTGTTGACCTCCTGAGCTTAATGTAGCTGTCATTACCTTGAGAACTATTTGTTTTTGATATCCTATAATTAAAGAAGCTGCACAACCTCATATCTACATAGCAGAACAAATCACAAATTTACATAAAAATACAGAAAACTCTATTAAGACATTTCAATCTGATTCTTCTAAATCCCTCCAACCCGTACAAGTATTATCTGACTCAAAAGATATAAATGATAATCAAAAAGAACCATTGCTGAATTCAGTTACTTTTTCGAAACCTGTTACTAGTGTGAATTTATTTTCTGCATATGCGCATTTCGACAACTTATGTCTCTTCAGCGCAGATNAAAAAAAAAAAAAAAAAAAAAAAAAAAAAAAACAAAACTGATAGTAAACAAATACCCAATATGATCTAAATGTACAGCCAAAATCAGCTAAGGACAGAGCATTGCGTGAGGGAGATACTCTTAAGTTTTCAACAAAATTGATAGGTGATATTAATAGTGGTATGATTTCCCAAATAATCATAAATACAACCTTTGTTTAGTATACAATCATGCGACACAAAAAATATTAAGGTGGGACGTTACCAAATGACGTCCCGTCAAGAGTTATCGGTCCTTCATATACGTATTCTCTAGACGTTCTAAATTTCCCCTTAAATTATTCCTTTCAGGGTGTATTGTAAATAGGCAGATTCAAAGTGAGAACCTCGGAACTAATGACAAAATGGGATGTTCATTTTATATTATATATAATTGATGCTTAGAAAATAAAATCCGGGTCTAAAATAATTAGAATTTGCGGTCAACGGAGAATGAATCTTTTGAACAAATTGGAAAGGGTAAACAGAGAAAAAAAAAACGAAAAAAAAACATATTTCCCCCAATGGTTGGAAGATTCATACATACTTCGAGACGGAACAGCCATTTAAGAAATGAGCAAGGAGCGGGTCCGAAAAAAAAAGAGCAGCAAACATTTCTACCGCAACAGCGGAAAAAAGCTCTGCCCGTAGTAACCTATTTTAATATTTTTCTTCAAAAAAGGTACAGAGTGGTTATTGGAGGCATATTTTCGGGATTTTAATTTCAGACTAAAAGCGTGAAAGGTGGTCAATGACATTCATTCGTTATATTTCAACTGTGTAATAATGGTTAAAAATGTATTCTTTTAAAAAGGAAATAAGTATAAGACCGTGTTCATAACAAACAAGGTGTACTGTAAACTTGTTTACATATAGTTTTGTGTACTGGACACTTGTTTGACATGTAATTTGTTCTCACTTCAAAACAAGTTTATATCGCATACACACTTAATTTGTTCATATCTTTATTTTTAATTTTTGTCCATGATTTAAGTGAAAGTTGAGGAATTTTGTCAAACTTGCTCTCGGATTTTAATTTTGCCGGTTTTTAAATTGTTTTTCTTTTGATAATCCATCAGAATTACAGATTGTTACGCTTCTATGATACATTTTCATAGACGGGAAAACGATCAAAATAGTCAGCAAACTAAACATAAAATCATATCATTTTTACAAGTATATTTCTCTAAACTTTGCATCCTTTCCCACTGTTTAAGCATAATAAAAGGTGTGGAGACGGGTGCAAAAGTGGTTGTAGCATAACGTTAATGAAAAACACTTACATTTGCATTATAAAAATGTTTTATGCGTTTTCATAACTATAAGGTTTGATAATGTTTTGATAGGAAGCAAACAATTCCAAGTAACACAGATAGAAAATGCATAACGAAAGTGAATTTATTCCTACCGGGGAATCCAATACTCTGGTATGGCTGTGCTCGACCAAATGTCCTGCTTCTTGGTTTTAGTCTATTTGAAGGAAGACAAGTAACATAAGATTCATTTTCGAAACGCCGGGATCTGCCGCATGTAACATTGTAAAGAAGATGGTTTACTCAACCTCACAGTAAATTTTACGGTTCTGACTTTTCATTATTTTCATTTCACATATTTACTTATTATTATTTCCGATAGTACAAATAACAAGATATTATTTAAAATTGGAGTTTATCAAATATTATAGAAAAAGATGTATATGTGAGTTTTCCACGTAACTTAAATGCTACACATTTCCAGCTTCCAATGAACTAATAATATATAATATATAATGTAGTCTGTATTGAATTTGGTTTATTGAGTGCAGTCAATAGATCACAACACAACATATCTGATGTCGCTATGGAAAGCGCTTGTACACATAGATCACATACTGTGACTGTTCACGCCAATGTTACACATGCATCACACCTATACAGAGATTACACCACTGTGACCCATGTATACATGGATCACACCACTGTGACTCATGTATACATAGATCACATCACTGTGACTCATGTATACATGGGTCACACCAGTGTTACCCATGTATACATGGATCACACCACTGTGACTCATGTATACATGGATCACACCAGTGTTACTCATTTATACATGGATCAAACCAGTGTTACCCATGTATACATGGATCACACCACTGTGACTCATGTATACATGGATCACACCAGTGTTACCCATGTATACATGGATCACAGTACTGTGACTATGTATACATGGGTCGCACAGGTGTTACTCATGTACACATGGATCACACCACTGTGACTCATGTATACATGGGTCACACCAGTGTTACCCATGTATACATGGATCACACCACTGTGACTCATATATACATGGGTCACACCAGTGTTACTCATGTATACATGGATCACACGAGTGTTATGTATACATGGATTTCATCATAGTTTCTATGGTAACCAATGGATCACCATTGTAATTGTTTATATGAGTTTACCTTATTGCTGTTCATGTTTAAATGGATCACATCACTTGCTGCCAGTAAAAACACTTCCTGTGTTTGATTTAGTACTCTGTTCTCTTTTGATATGTGTATTTCATGTCTTGTGATGGATATCTATACTATCATGTATAATTGTAGACATTTTAATTGTGTGTCAGCTGAAATTAGTGGCATTGACAATTCATTTTTCGGTATTTATATAAATGTTATGAATGTAAAGTTTCAGATGTCCAAGCTTGGATTGAATCAACAACTGTATTCAATGATTGAATCAATTCAACAACAAAATAACCAGGAGTTCTTCCAACGATAATTTTGATAATTCAAAAACGACATAACCAAATTGCAGTTAACTGGAATTCCTCATTTCGATAATTTAAGTTCAACAACATAACCAATCATTATTTCGACAATTCAACAAAATAGCCAGGAGCTCTTCCAATGATCATTTTGACAATTCAACAGCAAGATGACCAGGAGTTCTTCCAATGAGGATTTTGACAATTCAACGACAAAAATATCCAGGAGTTCTTCCAATGACCATTTCGAAATGAACAACAAAATAGCCTGCTAGGAGTTCTTCAAATGATCATTTCGACAATTCAACAGCAAAATAACTAAATTGTTGTTAACTGGAGTTCGTCCAATGATCATTGTGTCAATTATGCCTAATAGATATGTAGAATGATCTAGTTTTTCCCAGCACACTGTATTCAGTGATAATACAAGTAAGACAATTCACAATACATTTACACACATCCTTCATTTAGACTTCAAGTCTGGTGTCACCTCCTATCAATATCAATCCTTCTGCAACCTTTGTACTGTAATATATCAACAAATTATCAATAACCAGTGAAAATTTAATGGTAAAAAAGATGCTTTGAAATTGATATGTATAGGTGGCATTCTGTGGTCATCAAGCTATTTCTGATACAATTTTTGACACTTACTGAATTTGACAGAGCAGGGTGCATAATCATCTTCATTTATACTACATACGATTTGCTAGTCTTAGGTCCAAAGTATTCGGTATTTTGAAATTTTCCAGTGCATTTCATTTTAAACGATCTTCATTAAAAAAATTCTGTAGAGCTTATTTTAGTCCGATTTTGATAAAAATTGTACCATTAAAAAGAGCTTGACATTCATTTTTTTTCCTATAATTTTCATATAATTTTTTGGTGTTGTAGTTTTCTAATTGTCAAGATATAAACACAAGTATAAAATTTCAATGTCACAATTTACTTATCAATTATTGCAAATTATTATGTCAGAAATTTCAAATTGTATTTAAATCATGACAATGAGCAAACCTAAACATCAAAAATTAAATAACATTTTTTTGAAGAAACTGAATGACAAGTTCTGTTTAATGGTACAATTTTTATGAAAATCTTACAGATATCAGATCTCGTACTGATATCGGGGCAGATGTCGGAATAGACGTGTAAAAATCTATTCATACGATATTTTTCACATTTCCAATGTTACTTGAGAAGAACGAATGTTTCTAGTCAGCATGAAAACTGTGTTCGATAATAAAACTAATAGCAACTCGGAAATGTTATATATATTTTTGATAAACAATGAAAGGATATGAAGTAAATGCACATGAGACAAAGACAATTCTATTTTCATTGTACTTGATAATACCTAAGTCCAAATGGGGAAAATTATTTACATGTAAAAATTTTGAAATGTGCAATTTTTAGTCAGATTTATTGAGATATCAAATTCTTCAAACAATATGTCCAGGGTTAAGGGATCATAAGGTTTCGAAAACGGAAATTGTGCTTATGAACCGCTCCCCTTCATTCGTTTTATATTTACAATTTTTACACTCGGAAAGTAATTATTAGCTATTTTTACATTGAGAGATCACAAATATTATGTCGCTACTGTTTATCAAATACTTTAATGTAGTTGAAGATGAAGGACATTTTATTGTTAGCTGTCCATTGTATACAATGTTACTAACAACGAATTTTACTATTTGATAAAATAGATTTTTTGGCCAAAATTTTAAAAATCTAACAAGGGAATCAACATTTTTTGGCATTTCACACAAATGAACATTTAAAACTCAGATACATCTTTGTAATTTTATTACAGAATGTTTTGAAATAAGAAACAAACGGAGACCAAATGAATTATTTTCTTTTGTAATATTTGGCTTTTTGTTATATATGTCATCTTTGAAGTACTGTAAACGTGGACATTTTGCGTAGGGGGATTTTCGCTTATTCCGCGTTTAGGAATATTACGCGAATATAACCCCCACGCGGTTACTTTTAATAACAAACCTTTTACAATCAAATATCCAAGATCCGCGAACATAAAAACCACGCGAAAGGTTCATGCAGTTATGGCACTCCGCGAAAATAACCACGTTTACAGTATAGGTTATTGATAAGACACAAGCATAATGTATCAGGCTGGTCCTTCCCTATACTGCCAAAGCTGACCAGTAGTGGTCTATTTTTATCCCTGCACTTTTCTCAAGAAAATGCGGGGATATTGATTTGGTCCCGTCCGTCCGTCCGTCTGTCTGTCTGTCCGTTAGATGGACCTTGTCAGTGGAACTCCTCGCTCATTTTTGGGTTTAGTGTTTTAATTTTGTTTTTAGAATTGTTGCATATATGATGCAGATTCGCAATAAACTTTCGGATTTTTTATATTGGTCTTGGTGCAAACAAGAGGCCCAAGATGTCTATTTTGACAACTGTGAGCTTGTCAGTGGAACTCCTTCATTTTTGGATTAAATGTTTTGATTTTGTTATAGAATTGTTGCATATATGCTGCAGATGCGCAATAAGCTTTCGGATTTTATAAATTAGTCTTGATGCAAACAAGAGGCCCCAAGATGCCGATTTTGACACATGTGAGCTTTTCGGTGGAACTCCTACATTTTTTGATTTATGGATTTAATTTTGTTATAGAATTGTTGCATAAAGTCTGAGATGTGCAATGAAGTTTCGGAATTTTGATTCCGGTTCCAACTTTGGTAAATTTCCTGTAACTGTTAAAGACTCATATTTTTTAACTTTTAGCATATGCTTTCATTTTTTACAAGAGTTTGGAAAAAATAAAATTTTGAATAGTTAGAATTCTGAAATATGATTCCAATTTTGGAAAATATCCTGAAAGTCTCTAAGACCACTAATTTTTTGGAATTCTACCTAGCAACCATACATGTAGTAATTTGTTTCAATTAGGACTTAACATTTTCACCAACTGAATTCAAAAATATTTGATTCCAATTTTGGTAAATTTCCTGAAAGTCTCAAAGACCACTTATATTTTGGAATTCTACCTAGCAACCATACTGTTAGGATTTGTTTCTATTAGGGCAATTATTTTCACCAATTGGATTTCAAAAATATTTGATTACTATTTCGGTAAATTTTCTGAAAGTGTCAAAGACCCCTTATTTTTTGGAATTCTACCTAGCAACCATACTGTTGTGATTTGTTTCGATTAGAGCAGTCATTTTCACCAATTGGATTTTGAAAATAATTGATTCCAATTTTGGTCAATTTCATGAAAGTCTCAAAGAAAACTCATTTTTGGAAATTCTACCTAGCAACCATATATCCTTGTATTCTTTCTTAGTTAAAATAGTGACCATCAATAATTTTTTTTTAATGTTGAGCAAAACTACCCTAAAGGTCTATAACAACTGTTTTCTGTGTCAAACTTAGAGCAGTCATTTTCACCAATTGGATTTTGAAAATAATTGATTCCAATTTTGGTCAATTTCATGAAAGTCTCAAAGAAAACTCATTTTTGGAAATTCTACCTAGTGACC
>MJUU01018332.1:30925-41452 GCA_002080025.1 Modiolus philippinarum | reverse complement strand
CATTAGTCAAGAAATATTTTAGAAGTGATTTCCCCTTTCCTCGTTCTTGCTTCGGTATTCGTTTGCCGATGTATTAGAAGATCATCTTCTACTTTGCAATAGAATTTATTTACACAGGTGCTCCGATTATTGTTTACGTCCTCCAAAACATAATTCATCTTCTACAGTTAAACAATGTAGAATGGAATTTAGTTCCACAGTAAATCTAGCAAAAGAAATTAGGGATACACCAGGTATTGTTAAGGATAAAAATGGGTCATTAAGACTAGAAATGAAAGAGATTATCCAGCCTAAGTTTAGCACTCAAGATGTCATTTACAAGGTTGGAGAACAAATGGAGACATATCTCTTATTTTATCAAAAAGATGTCCTGATAATCCTTCTGTAGATGAAATAATGGAAGTAGAAAAATACATCACAGGCTATGCATGCAAAGGAAATGAACCAACTGGTGCTGTTTCAGATTAATTTAATTATATGGTTAACAGTGTTGATGAATACTGGAGCTACAACAAAATCTTTATGTACTAAACTGTTAATGGGTACTGTTAAAAGGGACATTTTAGCTGTTGAAAATTTTTTGAACTTTCAACCTTACCATTATACATATCACGTCACAATTTCCAAAATATTAGTTTAACAGGTGCCCGAGTTTTAGAAAAGAACACTCAAACAATGTCACATGTACTAAAAAACAACTTAATAAATACTTAGACAGATCTGATAATGACCATTCATCCTGGTTCAGCTTTATTTAAAATGAGAAAGTCACAGTTATATCTGATAGAATGTTGCGCACAACTTAGCCATTGTCTGAAGACTACAGTAAGGCAATTCTTCCTATGCACTGGCCAAATTGTCCCTAATTGTCTGACACAAAATCTGAACGAACAAAATGGTGTGAAAAGCTTGAACAATTTTTATTAACAAATCAATGTCCAAACTTTGTGAAAGCTGATGTAGGAAGGGCAAAACAAGACGAGTCAAAACAAGTCGAAGATGACATAAGCATTAATGACAATATTAAAATAGAACAGCCAGATTGGATTGATGTTATTAAACCAAATGCTGATTTCACAAACAATTCAGATTTTAAATATGATGATGGTAGTTCAAAAATGATTGGTCTATATCAAATTATGGGTATCCTAATGATTTAGTTGTAAGTGTTCTTGAAGAATCAAATAATATTTCAGATATTGACAATGATTTTTACATTCCTGATGTTGATATATCTTCTTTTTTTTGCTTTCAATTTAGTTCTCAAAACCTTGTTTGACTATAAAAATAATCCTGATAAGTTTGTCCCATTACGCTTAACTGTTGCTGGAAGTGCTGTGGAAAAACCTACTTAATAAAATGTTTAGAGGAGGCTGCAAAAATATTTTACAATTCCCAAAAAATCTGTAAAAGTTCTTTGTCCAACTGTCAACAGTGCAAATCTGATTTGTGGTGTTACGATACACAATTTTTGAAAATTCCAACAACATTTAATTCCAAGGAATAAAAATCTCCTGATGGGTCAATTGGGGAAATCGTACAAAAAAATTGTGAAGGTTTGAAAGTCCTCATTGTTGATGAAAGATCATTAGTAGGGTTTACAACTTTGGGGTGGATGACGGTCATGTGCAGATGTGGAGTAGAGAAGGGTAAAAATTCATTAAAATCATGGGGGCGGGGCGACTTCCTGTGGTTTTTTTTCTGGGAGACGATGTACAGCTTCCACCAATTATGGATTGCCCTGTTTACAAAGGAAACTAAAATACTGCTGCTGGAATGCATGGTTGCCTTGTTTGGAAAGAGTTTTATGCTGCGGTACTTTTGAAAACAGTTATTCGCATAGGAAACGATCAAAATGATTTTTAAGATGTTCTTTTCTCTCTACGAGAGTACAAGTTAACTGACCAACAGGCGATAATCTTAAAAACCAATTTGGTAGCAGATGAGCTAAATAACTGGTATTTTTGTTTTTCCAACTCAGCGATGGGTGGCAACATAATAAAACAGACTTCTTGAAGCAAATAAAACGTTTCCTGTTGCAAAAATTGATGCCAAACTACAAGGCTTATATTCATTGTCTGCATCAGAGGATAAAAGTGAAAGACTGTTAAAGACTTTGTTTATATGTGTACACAGGAAAAGGTGCAACATGCGTATAAAATGCGTTGGAAAATACATATGGTTAAAATATGTTAAACATATGTTTTACGTATGTACTATCAAATATATGTAAAACGCATGTGAAAAAAACATGTTAAACATGTGTTTGCTGACGCATGCAAAATGTAACGCATATTTTACATGTGTTTTCAAAAACATGCGTAAAACATATGAAAAACATGCATAATGCATATGTTGAAATACATACATAAAACATGAAGTATGTTTTATGTTTTTTATTTTCGTATACAAATAACATACGTAATACAGATAAATAGTGTACAATAATAAAAAATGCCTTCAAACTTCGAGCACCAAAGGGACAGAAGACAATTGTTCAAGTTAGCATGGTGTTTGAGCTATCAAGGTAGGTGAAATTATGTTAAAACCTGAGCAAAGGGACTCAGAAAAGGGTTTGAGACATCCATGGTGTTTAAGCCATTGCAGCTCGAATGATCAAAGTTTAATTGTGCTGCTTTAAAACCATGAATACTGAAATGTGTACTAAAATTCTGACACTCCAATATCATTGTGGTCAAGGGGTTGTATGTCACAACAGTATACTGGTAAAAGGGTTGTATGAATATTATTTAACTTTGTCATGATGTAGTTATCTTTTTCATTTTTCCTGCCATAATGAAATAATTCCTAGATTCTCATAAATTTTTTCTCAAATTTTTGGGCGGGGGTGAATTTTATTTTATATTTTTTATCATAATTGGTGAAAAATGCTGTCATTTGAAAAAAAAAATTATTTTTCTAATGTGGTGAAAACTTTTGGTTCAGAACTAAGAGATAACCATCTTGTATTTTAGGATCTGAGGAGGTAAATCGTAGATTTTACTGTCTTAGATTTACCTGCGGTTTGGTTATTTTTATTTTAATGAACATCTGCAAAAAGAACGTTTTAACTTGATTTTGAGATTACAGGAAGATTGGTATGCATCTGCGCCATTATGTTGCTATTGGTTCTGGCGGTAAATTGTAGATTTAACCCCCTGAAAATTTTGACGTCATTCAATCAAAATTAGCGTTACAAACATAAGTGCATTAGAATCTAGAATATTTTTTATTTTGGCCTAATGGAAGTTTCAAAAATACCGATAATTGTTTAATCCATTAGTATATAACTGCGCCAAAATCTATCATTAATCATAGGTATGCCACATTTGCACATATTGTATTTCGTTTCACTATAAATAAAAGGAAGTTTAACTAAGATTAAAACTTCAATGTAAATTCACCACAACAATGTATAATTACTCTTGTTTTATTTTAATTTTCAATTTCATTTGATTTACACTTTCTTAACCATCTTACTGCATGATATGCCACTGATGCTCAACATCTTTGCAAAGTCCAGTGAGGGCGACTTCAAGTCTAGAATCAAATGGAAGACTGATTAGAAAGAGAGCAGACAGTCCAATTGGTTCAATACAAAGAACACCCATTACCCAATTAAAGAAAATAAGTACAAATTTTACATTACATAACTCTTTTTCGTGCAAGTAGGTAAATTAGCTTACTTAAAGAAAACAAAAAAAAGTCATTTTAACAAACTCCCTGAAAATGGGAGAATATTTTATTAGAATTTCACTTCATGCAAGTTTCACTTACAGCTTAATCAAAAATATATGTACAGACTGCAATACACAGGAAAAATTCAAAGAAAACACAAAATGAATGACAATACATAGCAGAGATTAATATGACAACAGCATGAAGACCACTGAAATTTGAACAAATGTAATTGATCCATTGTGGAAACAGTAACGAGCTTGATGCAATAATTAGATGGACACAATAAGGAGCTTGACACATAGTACGTAAAATGAAAATTTATCCTTTAATCCCTTATACCTCGGAAATGGTACAAGCTACGCAAAATCTGTTGACATGCTACCGAAAGCGTACAAAAAGAAATATCCAAATAAAAATCACATAGAAATGAGATGAAAAATAAAGATTTTACATACGCATATAATTAAAAAAAAATTGCTATTTTTGTTCCTTGTACCCGTATAGCTCGGAAATGGTAAGAGCTAGGCTAAATCCGTTGATACACCTCTTATAGCTTAAAAAAAAGAGGAATCTTAAGTAAAAATCCCATGGAAATATGATGATAGATAAAAATTTCATATTATCTGCATATTTGGATGATACAAATATTTATACTGCAACCTCTTTATTTGCATAAGTAAATACATTTACTGTATAAACATAAGTGATATACAGTCACTGATTCTATAACACTTTCTAAATAACATCAACAATATGTTTCTGTAGCTTTTGCTCTTAAATTCCGATTATCCATTCAAAACAAAATCATGATTACACAAATAGATAAAATACACGTCAGAAAAATTGTAGAAACTGGGTCATTGATATATCCTGCAGAACTTTAACGTTTTCACATTATGACGTCATAAAAGCTCCAAGGAACGATAGAATACTGCAGACATTATTTCGAGTAATATATTTATCCAGTTACAAAACCTTTGTCGATAAAATAATAAAAAACTACAAAACATGTTTGCTTAAAAGGCCAGAATGACATGTTTGCAAGATCCTACAAGTCTAACCCTTCTTTGTCCATTTCCTGAAAAAGGCGGGACTAGAAACCAAAGCTTACGCTTGTGCCAAGAAACATCAAGCATAAATTTCATAATGATCTTAAACGCCAGCACCTTACCATAAAAATGACTGCAAAAGTATTGCAATCATATAAAAATGTTACACTATATGCTTATTATTGTACCACTATATAACCTAACAAGGTTTACAAATGGAAAAACTGGTCTTATAAATCTGCTAAAACATGTACATGTATTGAGACAAAAATGCTTTATTTGTGCCTATTTAAAGGTATTGCAACATGCTTGCATTACCTTTACATGAAAATTATTTGAAATTTTAATTTTTGTCGCACCAACTAATAAAACAAGAAATGCATATCGATATGACATCAAATCGGGTTTTCCTTAACTATTTGAATGGAGAAATAGATACTTGTGTGAAAAGCTGTTTAACTCATACCTCCTGTTATTATGTGCAGTGTATACCATTACTCTTAAAAATCATTGAAAAGGTATACTTTACTTAAAAGTCAAACAAAAGGAATATGGTCAAAACACCTATAAATTTCTAAGTTCAAAGGGGCATAACTCCTGGAAAAAATTATACGATGAAAAATCCCCGACAATGTGCACATCTACATATAATGTGCTTGCTACATACAAAGTTTCATGAAATTCTGTTGAACTGTTACAGAGGNGTTGCGAGAACTGTTGGGTTTATTGAACAATTTTAATAAATACATAAAATATTAATATAAAACCATATAGCTTTATACAAGTAAAACAGATGTGTAAAATGTTAAAAAACATAATAGTAATTTTCTGGTTTAACAATAACAATATTAGAAATTAGAAGCTTGTTTAAAATTGATCCATTTAAATCTTACTAAAAAATTGATTGCTTTTAAAAATTGAACGATTTTGTCGCCAGCGACGTTTGTAAATAGGTCTTTAAGACAATGAGCAGAATAAAAATCACGCTTGATATCGGCAACATCTACACATTCAATTAAAACATGTTGAATTGTATAAGGACAATTGCATGGAATACATTCAGGTCGATCATCACTGTTGAGGATAAAACTATGTGTTGTTCTAGTATGTCCAATACGACATCGGGTCAACACAAACTGTTCCCTACGGTTTTTACCACAGGAACCGACTTGTTTACCGACGTCTGACTGTATTCCATGCAGTTTATTATTTATTTGCAGATCCCATTTGGCCTGCCATAACTTTAAAATGTATTTAACGATTAAAGGCTTCATGTCAGTGTACGGTACTGGACAATCTGCCATCTCATCATCTAGTGCATCCTTGGCTTCCTGGTCAGCAACTGTGTTTCCATAGATCCCCACATGACTAGGGATCCAAACATAAATGACTTCTTTGCCTAATGCTACAAGTGATTTGTAGAATTCGGCTATTTTCAAAATAATTGGGTGTTTTGTTTTTCGACTTTCAATTGCCAATAGGCAAGAAAGTGAGTCGGAACAGATCATGAATTTATTTGATTGCGATAAAGCTACAAATTTAAGTGCTGAGTAAATAGCGTTAGCTTCAGCAGTAAATATGGAACTAGAGGATGGTAATCGAAGAGTTGCTGCACGATCCCCAAAAACAGCTGCAGAAGCCACTCTTTCTCCATCCTTAGAGCCATCTGTGTAAATTTGCAAGTATTCATGATGTTCAGATTTAATTCTTGCAAAGTCCTGCTGGATAACCAGAGGATTGGTATCAACCTTTTTGTGTTTGCGTAGTTCAAAATTAAATGTTGGTTTTGGGTTTAGCCATGGAGGTTTTTTGGGAGTTTCTATAGGAGCTATTTCATCTAAATTTATATTAGCAGATTCAAGGTGTGGTTTGATACGAAGACCAAGAGGTTGTATAACATTTGGGCGTTTTTCATAGTCAGCTTTGTGAAGAGGTTTGAAAACACAGTTGTGAGAAGGATTTGAAGGATACGCTTTAAGCTTTGTTGCATATTGTAAACCAAGTTTAATACGTCTTTCTTCCAAGGATGGTTCATTAGCTGCAACATAGAGACTCTCCACAGGAGAAGTTCTGAACGCACCTAATGAAAGACGCAAACCTTGGTGGTGAACGGTATCTAGTAATTTAATGTATGATTTACGGGCGGAACCGTAAATAAAACATCCATAATCTATTTTTGACCGAATCAACGATCGATATAAATTTAATAAAACAGTGCTATCCGCACCCCAGTCGGTACTCGACACAACTTCTAAAATATCTAATGCCTTAAGGCATTTGTTTTTCAACATTTTGATATGGGGAAGAAATGAGAGTTTACTATCAAAAATTAAACCAAGGAACTTGGCCTCTTTTACTATAGTTATAGGGTTATTGTATAGTTTAAGAGGTATACTTTACTTAAAAGTCAAACAAAAGGAATATGGTCAAAACACCTATAAATTTCTAATTTCAAAGGGGCATAACTCCTGGAAAAAATTATACGATGAAAAATCCCCGACAATGTGCACATCTACATATAATGTGCTTGCTACATACAAAGTTTCATGAAATTCTGTTGAACTGTTACAGAGGAGTTGCGCTTACAAGCATATGGTCAAAACACCTATAAATTTTTAAGTTCAAAGGGGCATAACTCCTGGAAAATTGTACGCTGAAAAATCCTCGACAATATGCACATCTACATATGATGTCATTGCTACATACAAAGTTTCATGAAATTCTGTTGAACGGTTACAGAGGAGTTGCGCTTACAAGCATATGGTCAAAATATCTATAAATTTCTGATTTCAAAGGGGAATAACTCCTGGAAAAAGTGTACTATGAAAAATCCCCGACAAAATGCACATTTAAATATGATGTCCTTGCTTCATACAAAGTTTCATTTAATTCTGTTGAACGGTTACAGAGGAGTTGCGCTTACAAGATTTTGCAGCCGACCGCCCGCCCACCCAACCGCCGTACATCACCATTTCAATAACTGGATTTCCCAACGGGAAACCCCGTTTAAAAATGTGTAGAGTGTAATGGGTTTATAGAAAAGAAAATCATCTACACACTTTGGATATGTTGCTGTAAAAAAAAGTCACAGTAATGAAAGTTACTTAACAGAATTATTTGAAGACTTTTGTGGTTTTAAGCTGTAGTCTTATCCCAATTTCAAACCTATTCAGTATAGGGTTATTTTATTACCATTCATGATAATTGTATTACAGTAAGAAACTAAGATGCGGATTTTGGAAATGACATCTATTCATACACTCTTTAAATAAAACTTTCCATCCATGTCAAAGTTTCTGTTGTACAAAAGAAAGCTTTAAGGTGGCTGACAGAAAACGTAAGAAAAACTGGTCTTTAAGAGTTTTAATTTACAATAAACAGATGTGCCAAATGCATGATATGCCCGTCGCCACCCCTTACAGTTGCAAGTGATATATACAATCTGGAATGCTGCAAGGGGTTTTAAATAACTTAATACCGAAGTTGCTGTTAATTTGGATTTTGCACATGCGCATTTCAACAACTTAGTGCAGTGCAGATAAAAAACTCTTCAGTGCAGATAAAATCAAAATATTGGAAATCCATACACCAAAACATGTGTAAAGACTGATAGAGAACAAACTACCAATAGAAAAACCAAAATCAGCTAAGGACAACAGACTTATCAAGATTCAATAACTCTGCAAAAGCTGAAATGAATAGTAAGGGTTAATCAGACTAAAGTTAAAAGAAAATGTTCATAAATCCTACAAAAAAAAAACAACAAAAAAAAAAAAAAAAAAAAAAAAAAAAAAAATCAAACAAAAAAACCCACAAAATATCACCAAAAGCATACTTATCCCAAGACAATCATATACAATGCCTCTACTAAGTTTGAGTTGAATTGACCAAAGGGTTATCAAGACTGTAACATGAAAAATTAACAGACACTCGGATACTGGCATACAATAATATAACTGTATGAACTCAAGATATTTTGTTTTTGAAACAGACTTTATCATCGCAAGTATCAGCAAGTATGGTAGGCAATGACTAACTATTTGTATTTCTTTTATAGGTAATTTACGCAATGTTAAAAAAAATTATATAAAGTTTAAATGTCTATTAATACATTGTAAAGATGCTCTTTATGGCTGCAATAAATATGCAATTTTACAAGATGTATTTACCAAATGACTTTGATGAACACAGCACTACAAATGTCAAACTGTCTGAATTTACCAATTTTTGTCTGAAAAATTACTCGACATTCTTTATTGTCTGAAATATATTTAAAAATTTGAATTTTTCTTAATTATTTCTTAAAATTCTTGACACTATTCTTAATTGTCTTGACGCATGTCTTGAAAGTATGAAATAGGTCTGATTGTGTCTCGACAGTCTGAACTGAGAACGAATTTGTCTCAACACATTCTTAATTGTATGAACAATGTCTGAAAAAGTCTCAACTTATTTTTGATGTTCTGAATGTGTCTGGATTTATTCTCGACTGTCTGAACAGAGTCTAAATATGTCTCGACATATTCTTGACAATCTAAACAATGTCTGAATATGTCTCGACATATTCTTGACAGTCTGAACAGTGTCTGAATATGTCTCCACATATTCTCAACTGTCTAAAATGGTCTGATAGAGTCTAATTCGTATGAAGACAAATAAAAGAACAATTTTATTTAATTTGTAAAATAAATTTCTGATGAAATTGCAAATCTAAAATAGATTAGAATAGAAATTAATTTATTAAAAAAAAAATTTCCAAACTTATAAAAAAGGGGTTCTTACTGCCAACTCATACCATTAAATTGTGTGCAATATACTAGACAACAGGTATTAACCCCTCTTATGCATTTATCCAGAGGGTTAAGGTCACAACCTAAATTAACTAATATACTTAATGCGGAAAATACGTACATTGCACTATGTATAAGTTACATATACTCACCAAATTATAAATCATTTGATATGTCATGTATGTATCTGCCATTTGATGCGCAGTAAAATGATGTTATGTCTGCTTTTCTCTATACGAGTACTTAATCTGTCCTAGATAATCATTTTAGCTAGCACATAAAAATACCTTGCTAGAATTAAGCAGACAATGCACAGATTAATTCCACACGAATATGATCCTAAGTCTGGGCAAGTAATCATAGGGGAGCGCATTCAGTTTTAAAATCCAAGTAATTACTCATTGGGCACATATCTATATTTTAGGTCTGTTACAACCAAAACTGAATGAAGAGTCAACATCTCTGCTCATACCATTCCTGATTAGTTTGTTCATTGTTTCAAGTATAATATTTTGATGATTGTTTCAAGTATAATATTTAATCCCCATAGCCAGAATTTAAATTGAAATAATAAATATAGAACTTATTAAGTAAGAAGTCTTTGAAGGGTATCTAAATTATTTGTCCCAACAAGGAAAATGAGCAAGCAGTTTGTATAGTCAATTTGAAATCTTAACAGCAGAAATTTAATGATGGCTTCAGTATTTCTTAGGTTCCCTCCTTAGTAGCTTTTCTCATAAAATTTTTTCTTTTTATTCACAAATATAAACTAGAGGCTCAGAGACTGAGCCTGTATCGCTCACCTGGCAAAATGCTTCTACGCCAAAGATGACTAAAAAAGATGTTTTCTTACCAATGGCGTGAAAGGTTTAGCTATGTTCTTCATTAGCACCAATTTTTTTTGTCTGATCCTATTGAAATGAATAATTTTTGCAAAGGACCTTCTATACATTTCAGAGATGATGACTATAAGGATGGTTATCTCATTCCTGGCTCCAATGTTAAAC
>MJUU01018327.1:8465-60154 GCA_002080025.1 Modiolus philippinarum | reverse complement strand
ACTTATAGTTACTAACATTCTGACAAAATTTGAAAAGTCAATTCAGAGAGGTTCCCGAGATAAGCTTCGGACAAAAAATGTCTACGGACGGACAGACGGACGGACGGACAGACGGACGGACATGGTGATTCCAGTATACCCCCTACTTCGTTGCGGGGGGGGGGGTATAATAATTATATCCAAATGTTATTGATATGTAATTTTCACTATCCTTTGGTAATACCTTTACTTTATTGTATCTTTTTTTCATGTTTCAGTAGTTCTTCTGTTAAAAAAAATGGAAGTCATATCCGCTCCCGTTATTGAAAAATATTGGAAATTGTTTTCCATCACTAGATTCTAATCTATTACAACTAGAGCAGGAAATTCCTCTAAATTGACCTGATAAATGGTTATGTTCAATTATTTTTTCTTTTCTTTCTAATTCCTTTTTACACATATAACAACAATCAGAAGTATTATATAGTTTTTCTTTTTTCTCTTTTGATATTTTTAATTCCTTTTCTGCATGATAATAGGCCCATTTAATTTTACCTTTATAATGTAAACATTTTTTAACAAAATCTTCTTCAGCATTTTCACTAGGTTCATGGTTAATATTTTTATTTGGTATAATATTAGGATATTGAGAAACTAATTGTAAATTATAAGAAACTAGTTTTTGTTGTTGTAAATTTATAATTTAATGTTTTCTCTTTTTATTTTATTTCGTAGATTATTAATATCAATCTTTCTCCTTTTAATTTTATTAATTTCACTATATTTATTTATTTCATAATCACTTATTTCTATGGGTCTTTCAACTTTAACCCATTTATCGAAAATTTTATCTATCAACTTATTAAAATATTTTTCAATATATTTTTCTTTAATTTTATCTATATATTTTTTTGTTTCTCTATTATTTATTTTATTATTAATGTATTTATGATAAACTATTTTTGCTCTTTTTTCAGTTTACTCTCCTTCTTTTATTAATTTATTAATAATCATATTTTTTATTTTTGAATTAACATTATGTGATTTACTTTTTATTCTTAATTTATTAATTTGTTTTCGAAGATCAACATCCATATAATTTAACTTTATAATAATTGCTTCAAAGTCCGCATATCCAACAAATGGTAGTTTTAATTTAAAATGATGATTTTTAAATTCACACTTACTTCCTTCTTTTGGCATTTTATATTTAAATGGTTCATTTTCATTGCAATCCTTTTTATGTTTTTCTTAAGCGTTTTCAGTAGTATATGAAGCAGTAATACAATTTCTACAATGATATCTTTAATGATGATTATGATTAAGATAAGCATTAAAATTTTTTATTAAACAATAATGTTTTTTATCATCTATACTAACATATAATAGGTCTATAACATAATCTCTATCTTCAAATTCACTTCTATACAGCCGATATATATCTCGTAAATCCTTTTCTTGATTTAATTTATTAAATTTTTTATCATCAGGATCAAAAAGTTTGTTTTCAATTCCAAATACATTTATAGCTATATTTGTATTTTGTTTTTCAAATGTTTTAATTGAATTTATACTTATTGGAAATTTAATATTTTTCATATTAATATGATCTAAAAAAGGTTTGTAAATTGATACTCTTGCGGGGTTTTTATTCATTTTTTTAAATGTATCGGAATATTCTTTATGTTCATCAGGTTTTTCTTTTAATTTATATAGTAAAAGCAAAACAGTAATTATCATTGTTTTGTATATTTAATAAACTATTAAATTTTATTCCTAAATCAAAATAAGATGAACTGTTTATATTTCTTACTCTAACAACTTTAATTTCTGTGTTTTCTATTTCATAAAATATTAAACCAGATTCTTTTCCCTGATGTTCTTCTTCCCATACTTTATAATTCTTTTTATAATAGAATTATATATTTTATTAAATTCATTTTGTGCTTGAAGTCTTATGAATCCACTATTATAATGACTTTCTATTTTTTCAGCGTCTATAGCTATAGGTTTTGAATAAATAGTTTTTATAATAAGATTGAATTTCACATTAGGAAATGATAAAACTAATCTTTTAACATCTGGTTTAATCTTTTTAAAATAATTATCTATATTAACACCACTTTTGTTGATAAGTTCTCTAACATAATTTTTATTTTTAGGAGCCATTTTTAGAGAAAGATTTTTAATTATTACATTTTATTTCTAAAATAATAATTACTTTGATAATCTGGATTTCTTTCCATAAATTCTTGATAAGATTGTTTATATTTTTCTTTATTATTTTGATAATGTATTTTTTTTAAATTGTTTTCTACATTGTATACAATGTGAGTTTACACCTGATGGTTTAAATTTATTTTTATGATACTCAATTAATAGTTTATATTCTTTACATTTCGTACAGATTTTTCCTTCTGTCATTTTTTAAGAAAATAATTTTTATTATTTAAAAATGGTGCTTACAAATTTAACAAATAAATTAGCAGATGAATTACATCGTAGAGTTGTAAGTGTTTTTCCCAAAAGACGTGTTTATGTTCATTCTGTTGATCAGACATGGGCAGTTGATTTAGTAGATATGCAAAAATATTCAAAACAAAATAAACACTATAAATACTTATTAGCAGTTATAGATGTATTTAGTAAATATGGTTGGTTAATTCCATTGAAAAATAAAACAGGAGTAACAGTAAGTGAAGCATTTAAAACATTATTTAAAGAATGAAAACCAATGTATATTTGGTCAGATAAAGGATCAGAATTCTATAATCGGCAAGTAAAAGAATTGTTAAAAGATAATAACATAAAGTTATATTCAACTGAAAATGAAGAAAAATCTACTGTAGTGGAACGCTGGATAGGAACAATGAAACAACATATGTTTAAATATTTTACTGCCACTGGAACATTTAAATATTATGATGTATTAGATCAATTAGTTAAAAATTATAATAATACAATACATTCTTCAATTAAAATGACGCCCGTTGAAGCAAGTAAATATAAAAACCAATAAACAGTGTATAAAAATTTATATCCAAAGAAAGAAGAAAAGATTAAAAAACCTAAATTCAAAGTAGGAGATAGAGTAAGAATAACAAAAAAGAAAGGTCAATTTGAAAAGGGTTATACAACTTGTTGGAGAAGAGAAATATTTTTAATTGAAAAAGTTTTAAATACAAACCCTATTACTTATAAATAAAAGATTTAAAAAATGAAGAAATTATAGGTTCTTTTTATGAACAAGAATTACAGATAACTAAATTTTAATTTTTTTTTCTCACTTTTCCAAAATAACTTTTTTTCATTCGGTGTACTGCCGGGTAACTTTTTTTTTTACTGTGTTAGATCCGCAATAGAAATTTGGATTCGGTGTACTCCCGGGTAACTTTTTTTTTCTCACTTTTTCCTGTGTAACTTTTTACCACCTCCTGCTGTTTTTTTTTTAAACACAATAGTAATATGCTATATTGCCCCTCTCCACTACCAACTATTTTTTGAGGAACGACAAAAATAGTCGGTGGGGGAGAGGGGCAATATAGCATATTACTGATATCGAAGTAGAATGTCGAATTCAGTACAAAGGACATCAATCGAGTGCAATAAACGGAATGAAGCTTCAGCATTTTAAGGAGTAAGAATTTTGACAAAAACAGTAAATATCTATAAAACGAAAGATAAAATTTTCATGTCACACAAGGTTGACTTCTGGCCTGGTGAATACTTTTAAATACCTCTAGTCTACCAGCAGTGGCATCGACCTAGTGGTTTGAAAATACAAAAAAAGTTCCATATAAACATTTTATTTTTGTTATGCTGTACACGTGTTACAGAGGAGTAACCTCTCATCAGCAGCATTACAGTCAAATAATATGTAAAGCCATGCACAATCATTCAATAGTCAGAAACGGTACTTATTACCAAAAAATATCAAAATAGTAGGCCAAATCCAGTACAAAGGACATCCAAAGTATTTTAAGGGATGAAAAGTTTGATAAAAACAGTAAATTTTTATAACACGATAGGTAAAATTTTCATGTCAAATAATGCTGACTACTGGGCTTAATTAGAATCAAATATATTTAAAATCCAAAGTTTGGAAATTTTTCTCAAAGGTGTGGGCGCTAGGTAGAATTTAAAAAAATAAGTGGTCAGATAATTACCAAGATCAGAATCACATTTTAGAATTCCATGTATTCAGAACTTTTTTTTCACCAAACTCTTACCAAAATATAAGATAATATGCTAAAATTAAAAAATGACTAAATACCGAAGTTACTGTGAATTTACTTTCTGCATATGCGCATTTCGACAACTCATGTCTCTTCAGTGCAGATAAAATCTAAACGTTTAGAAGACCATAAACCCAAAGATATTTAAAAAAAAACTGAAAGAGAAAAATAACCAATATGATCTAAATGTAAAGCCAAAATCAGCTAAGGACAGAGCTTTGACTCTTTGAAATTTTCAGCAAAATTATAAAAGTTGGAACCAGAATCAAATACCGAAATTTGTTGTGCATCTACAGACTGTATGCAACAATTCTGAAACAAACTTGAATCCCAAAATGCAGAAATGTAGGAGTACTTCTCGTCGAGTACCACTTGTGTCAAAATCCAAATATTGGGCAAAAATCGACATTTTAGGCCTCTTGTTTGCACCAAGATAAATATCAAAAAGCCGAAAACTTATTGCTCATATGCCGACTATGTGCAACAGTTCTAGTACAATATAAAATCTGTAGGAGTAATTTGCATCGCCTGCTACATGTGGGCGCCAAGACCAATACCAATAATTTTAAAAGCTTATTGCGAATCTACAGTATATATGCAACAACTCAACAAAACTAAAACCATATTAATAATAGAACTTTACGTCACAAGATAGAGTGACGAACGGGAGATATCTCTGAACGTTTGTTCGAAAGTGCGGGGATGATAATTGCTTAAATCTATCTTGGTATCTTTTATTTTTCTCATCGAATATTAAAACTACATTGTCACCCTAATAATTTGAAACTTTTGTCTATTTTATTAATTATCCCGACACAGATTAATTCTGTAAAATCTGTGCATTGTTGTACTCAAAAGATTTTTACTTATGGTTTACATGAAAAGATTCCGTCTCCTAAAAAACCACACGAAAGTTCTTGTACTAAGAAATATCAAAAATGATACCGAGGTCAAGTGTTTTGGATAAGTTCTTCTGCAATCCATTACAATGACTTTTGTAAATTCAAAACAATCTTTCAAAAAACACATAGCATATGTTTTGAGTAAAAAGCAAGGATATTCTACGAAAACAGCTAGAGATCTCTTTATATTCCTAATTCCAAACGATTAGATTTTATCTGCACTTAAGAGACATAAGTTGTCGAAATGCGCATTTGCAGAAAGTAAATTCACAATATCTTCGGTATTCGACTATTTGTTACCACTGGGTCGATACCACTGCTGGTGGACTGCTAGTCCCCGAGGGTATTCACCAGCCCAGTAGTCAGTACTTAGGTGCTGACCCGAAAGCCGATTATTTTTTGAAACCTTACAATATCTAAATTTTTGTAAATTTTGTTAAAAACTAAGGAGTATCTCCCTCATGCAAAACTCTGTCCTTAGCTGATTTTGGCTACAATTTATACCATATTGGTTATCTGTTCTCTATCAGTTTTTTAACATCTTCGAGTCTATGGTCTTCCAAACGTTTAGATTTTATCTGCACTTAAGAGACATAAGTTGTCCAAATGCGCATATGCAGAAAGTAAATTCACAGTATATTCGGTATTAAGTTATTTGTTACCACCGGGTCGATGCCACTGCTGGTGGACTGTTAGTGCCCGAGGGTATTCACCAGCCCAGTAGTAAGTACTTATAGGTGCTGACCCGAAAGCCGATTATTTTTGGAAACCTTACAATATCTAAATTTTTATAAATTTTGTTGAAAACTAAGGAGTATCTCCCTCATGCAAAGCTCTCTCCTTAGCTGATTTTGGCTATAATTTATTTCATATTGGTTATCTGTTCTCTATCAGTTTTTTAAACATCTTTGAGTTTATGGTCTTCCAAACGTTTAGATTTTATCCTCACTGATGAGACATAAGTTGTCGAAATGCGAATACGCAGAAAGTAAATTCACAGTATCTTCTGTATTAAGTTATTTGTTACCACTGGGTCGATGCCACTGCTGGTGCACTGTTAGTCCCCGAGGGTATTCACCAGCCCAGTAGTCAGTACTTAGCGGCTGACTCGAGAGCCGATTATTTTTTGAAACCTTACAGTATCTAAATTTTTGTAAATTTTGTTGAAAACTAAGGAGTATCTCCCCCACGCAAAGCTCTGTCCTGAGCTGATTTTGGCTACAAGTTATATCATATAGGTTATTTGTTCTCTATCAGTTTTTAACATCTTTGAGTTTATGGTCTTCCAAACGTTTAGATTTTATCTGTACTGAAGAGACATAAGTTGTCGAAATGCGCATATGCAGAAAGTAAATTCACAGTATCTTCGGTATTTAGTTATTTGTATAGAGGAAACCCCGGATGATGATCGATATGAATGTTAATCTCTGATATTGCGTTTGTCTAGAAGTTGTGTGTAGCTTCATTTGCTAAACTATTTTGAACAAACAACGGCAGTAGAATACCGAAGGAACAAAGGGGTGAAATTCACAAAAATCGAAGTCCAAAGACAGGGCAAAAACGAGAACACAGAAAACAATGACTTTAGACACAAAAACAATGACGCCAGACAGACACAAAGCACAGAACCAGAAACCACAACATTCAGAACAAAGGCACTCACAGTGTGAACTCCAGTGAAACTGAGAGTGACATCAGGTGCTCCGGAAGGGTAAGCATGTCCTGCTCTGTTAACAGCACCCGTCACACTATGAATGATTCAATCCGGGAAAATGTCAAAGTCGGTAGTCAAATCCGGGAAGACGTGAATCTAGCTGAAAATGTCCACTTTCATTTGGGATACTGACACGTCATATCTTTCAATGATGCTATGGTGACGGCCATAAAACACGAATAGTTAAATGATTAGATAGCATGTAAAGAGGGTAATCTAGAAAAGCATTCGATTGGAAGTCCTAAAGCGTGTACAAATGTAAAATATGGGTACACTGAAAGTCTCAGTTGTGGTGACGAAACCGTAAGTAGTATGACCGGAAGAAACGACAACCGCGAATGACGTCTGAACGTCACGCGAACGGAAGCAGCGGAAACAATACTGGGTCGGCTTTTAAAGGTTGCGCATGTGCTACATTTTGTACCCAAAGCTGCTACTTTGGGTATAGCTTACCTAACCACTTACATCAGCAAAATAGTGAAATGAACACTTGCTTTTGATAATTTATAACCTAATTAATACATATCCGCAAATGCCAAAGAATAATTTATTTGGAACCAAATTGAAGTAGAATGATAAATACCATTGTCGTCAGTTTGATAATGTGCCTTTTCATAAATGTCCTTATTTTGGTTATACATTTACGTAAAACAAGAAAATTGCAGCAGAGCTGCGAGAGGGGGTTAATTTGATAATTTGAGACATGTGAAACTTTAAATTCTTCAAAAAATATGTAAAGCAGTGGAAATATTTATATTTGGCCCTCCCCCATATTAATGTTATCACATCAATGGTCATCATTGTATCAAATATTATTTTATTGATAATATAGCGAATCGTGAGACTTGACAGCTGTGCTTAAGTTCCCTAAATACACTCTTAAATTCATAGTAAAATATTCTAATTCACACCTAGTCTAATTATTTAATAATTCACGATCCAAACATATACATTTCACCACTTTATTCTATTTCTGAATGCATTGCAATCTCAACAGCACTTCTGTAGTTGTCGACCCTTGCAGTGCAGTTGAACATATTTCCGATGTAGTGTAGCAGACGCTTAGTTGTTTCATTTGAAGATTGACGATTTTCACATTAATTTGAGCATTATTATATTTTAAAGCGTAATGCCATTTCATTTTGAAATTTTTCAGTCAAATATTCACGCCAGTAGGCTATCAACTACAGCCTTGGCCTACGGCAAGGAAAAGGAAATATCTAACTTCATGGTAAGACATCTTTATTTACGTTGCCATGACATCTACTTCCGCCGTTTTCATGCATGTCATGATACTTGAGGGGTGCGTTGCCATTGGCTTCCTCATAGGTGCCTTCGGCACGTCAACTCTATTCATTGTTTGCTATTAGGCACAATGTCCGTGCCTTCAGAACGACAGTTTTATCCTTATCCTAGTGGGCGTGCCTTCGGCACGTCTTTAAATTGACTCATAATTGGGCCTACTTGGGTGGAATTTTTTTCTACGGGCACATGATGTTTGCCACCGAATGACGAACGCGTTGTCATGGGAACCATACTATCTTTTTTAATTTATTCTTTATTTATGTTGGTAGTGGTCGTGCTTGTGCCTATGGCACGACAGTTGTATCAATTTGTTCATATTATCTGTGCCTTCGGTACGACATTTACTTCCATAATCATTAATTTACACATACGAAACTGCCCGTCTCGTGTGATTTCGTGTTGTGTCGTGTGATCTCGTGTTCGAAAATACAGTATTCAGACCAGTTTTCTGTTCGTTGATACGGTCGTGCCTTTGGCACGAAACATAATTATAAATTGTTCATACTATTTATTCATCATTTAATATCCGTTTGGGTGTGGTCGCACCTTCCGTGCGACATTCGACTTCAGTTTCGAAATCTCGTATACAGCTTTAGCTCCTCCCACTTCCGCTTCAGATCGAAAAGTGTTTACAAGTACCAACCATGTTCGCTTCGCTCACCCCATGGTTGGTAAAAAACCACTGTCTCATAATTTAATATTTTGCCTGACCTGTATGTTTATGAATTATGATGATAAGTATTTAGGCCAGACAAAATGTTTTTATCTAAACATCTTACAGACACATGAAGAGAAATGTAAGGTTAAATACTGTAGACACAGGAGACAGTGTAGGAGCGATGGGAACTGTCATCAGCTTACTTGGATAGCGAGGGATCTTGGTAAAGTTCATCAAAAGTCGGAATATAAACTTCATGATATAAATACTCAGACAGGTCTGCACAACAAACAATAATTGTCTCTTACATTCCTAACAAGGAACCTTGACTTATGTACTTGACTACTTTGATAAATGCTACGACTCCTATCAGTGAGTGAAAAATAGATTTAGAAACGCATGCCTCTTTACCTCATTACAAGTCTGGACCTGTATGATCGTCATCGAATCGTGAAACTGTTTTGGTGTTGTTCTGTAGACAGATAGATTATTTTTAAAGTTTGCAAGTATTCGCCTTATTATATAAAAACAGCAAAAATTCATGCAAATTATTAAACTATAGATGGCATCCAAGTGTTGCAATAATTTGCAAGTATTTGTTTTAAAATCTTAAAGCAAAAAATCTTATGCATAGCGTTAATACGCGGATGACACCTAAGTATTGCAATAAGTAAGAAAGTACCCCATTGTTCGACCATGAATAAATTCAAAAAACAAAATAGTTGTGCAAAAACTCAGTGGTATCATAATTTCAGATTGCTGAACGATTTTATAGGGGATTCTCAAAGCAAAAATTAATGCTTATAGATGTGAAATACCCTAAAATTGCTTTTTAAATATTGAAAAAAATCAGCCATGACTATGTAAGAAGGTGGATAACAGGAAACATCTACAATGACTGAAAATTACAGCCACATGCCACAATCTGCCAGGAAATTACACAGGAAAAACACAAATAAGACAAAGGACAAACGTAAACAACGATAGGAACTCCTCGGGACAGCCGAACTTGGTACGGCAATAGCAAAAGCCAGCGGTAAGATTAAACCAATTTATGGGTACCCAAACCTCCCCTTTATCTTTCCCGTTTCCCTGTAGTAACTGGATATCAGTTATGTGTTATTTATTTTTAGGAAATTTAAAGCTAAATATGCTTTTTTTCTGTTTTGCATAGTATATTATTCGTCTAGCCCAAGTAACCAATAAAATATGTTTTCAGAGAAAAAAAAGCAAAAGTTCATTTTAATTCCAGCATGTTGTTAATGTTATCATCTTTTTTTGAATTTTTGAATTTTTTGAAGGATTCAAAATTCCTCTATAAACATTTTGAAATACTAATATTGGATTCCAAGCATTTAATTTTATTTAAATGTATAAACAAGAAGCAGTAGTTGTTGACATGGCCGTCTGTAGAAATGTAACTCTGGTATTTAATTTAACGTGTATAGTCATGCTTATTTCCAATGAATAATTTGATCAGTTTTTCAAATCAAACAATAAGGTCTTTTCTTCTATTTGAAATTTAATTTTACAATTAAGATTTATCTTGTATACATACTTCCTGAACCTAATACGAGGTATGAGGAAAGCTTATTGTTGAAGGCCACGTGGTATTCCATATTGCTTGGTTTAAACGTGTATTTGTCTCGTTTACCTTTATTGCGTATCCTTTTAGTGTTATTTTGTTTTCTATCAGTTTTTTAACATTTTTGACTTTACGGTTTCCAAACGTTTACATTTTATCTGCAATGAAGAGACATAAGTTGTCGAAATGCGCATATGCAGAATCAAAATTCACAGTAACTTCGGTATTTGGTTATTTGTTTCCACTGGATTGATGCCTCTGCTGACGGACTGTTGGTCCCCGAGGGTATTCACCAGCCCAGTAGTCAGTACTTCGGTGCTGACCAGAAAGCCGATTCTATTTGGAACCTTACAATATCTATTTTTTTTTTGTAAATTTCGTTGAAACTAAGGAGTATCTCCCTCATGCAAAGCTCTGTCCTGAGCTGATTTTGGCATTCTTTTAGATAATATTTGGTAGTTTGTTCTCTATCAGTTTTTAAATATTCTTAACATCCGGAGCACCTGATGTCACTCCCGGTTTTCATGGGAGTTCACACTATGAGTGCCTTAGTTTTGAATGTCGTCTTTTTATTTCCGTGCATTGTAGCTGTCTAACATCCTTGTTTTGTCTTTGTTCTTCTCTGTTGCCGTTTTTGCCATGTCTTTGGATTTCGATTTTCGTGGTCTTCGCCTCTCTTGTTCCTTCGGTATTCTACTGCCGTTGTTTTTTTTTACTTCATGGTCTTCCAAACCTTTAGATTTTATTTGCACTGAACATACATAAGTTGTCGAAATGCGCACATTCAGAATCAAAATTCAAAGTAACTTCGGTATTCTACCGGACTAAGTTATTCTTTTTCTCTTCGTGTCTATTAAAAACCATAACGTCATTCCAACAATCTTTTTAAGCTACGTTTTATGGCAGAAGTCTGAAGAATATTTGAAAGGTCATAACGGCAAACGGCACATTTTGTCTTTGAATGGGTGAAACATCTCAATTTATTGATAATATAACATTTTTTTCAAAATTCACAGTAACTTCGGTATTTGGTTATTTGTTACCACTGGGTCGATGCGACTGCTGGTGGACTGTTAGTCCCCGAGGGTATTCACCAGCCCAGTAGTCAGTTCTCCGGTGCTGACCCGAAAGCCGATTCTATTTGGAACCTTACAATATCTAGATTTTTGAAAATGTTGTTGAAAACTAAGGAGTATCTCCCTCATGCAAAGCTCTGTCCTTAGCTGATTTTGGCTTTACATTTAGATCATATTGGTTATTTGTTCTCTATCAGTTTTTAAACATTTTTGAGTTTATGGTCTTCCAAACGTTTAGATTTTATCTGCACTAAAGAGACATAAGTTGTCGAATGCGCATATGCAGAAGCTCAAGAATAGAATTCCTGGGTCCCCCGCCGCTCATGCAATATACTAGTATACTGTATATGAAATTGCAATATTTTCAAACATTCAGGGCAGTTCCAAAATTAAATATGTGGGGATTCAAAGAGTATCAACCACAGCAGATCTTCGAACTTGACCAAGGTATTAGTCATATTAACATTTGGTATAAATTTCATGAGAATCCGTCAAAATTTGTAGGCATAAGAGCGCTTACAAGGTAAATTTTTTGATAAAACAGTGTCATTATTTTGGTCAAAGACCCATAACTCTGTTGAAAAGTATCGACCGGAACTGATCTTCGAACTCAACCAAGGTATTAGTGGTATAAACATTTGGTATAAATTTTATGAAAATCCATTAAAATTTGTAGGCATGAGAGTGCTTACAAGGTCAATTTTTGGATAAAACAGAGATATAATTTTCGTCAAAGTCCAATTACTCCGTGAAAAAGTATCGACTGAGGCTGATGTTCAATCTTGACCAAGGTTTTAGTAGTATAAACATCTGGTATAAATTTCATGAGAATCCGTCAAAATTTGTAGGCATAAGAGCGCTTACAAGGTTAATTTTTGGATAAAACAGTGTCATTATTTTGGTCAAAGACCCATAACTCTGTTGAAAAGTATTGACCGAAACTGATCTTCGAATCAACCAAGGTATTAGTGGTATAAACATTTGGTATAAATTTTATGAAAATCCATTTAAATTTGTAGGCATGAGAGTGCTTACAAGGTCAATTTTTGGATAAAACAGAGTCATAATTTTCGTAAAAGTCCCATAACCCCGTCAAAAAGTATCGACTGAGGTTGATGTTCAATCTTGACCAAGGTTTTAGTAGTATAAACATTTGGTATAAATTTCATGAGAATCCGTCAGAATTTGTAGCCATGAGAGCGCTTACAAGCTCAATTTTTGGCTAAAATGGTTTCGTTATTTTGGTCAAAGTCCCATAACTCCGTCAAAAAGAATCGACCAAGACTGATTTTCGAACTTGACCGAGGTATTAGTAAAATAAACATTTGGTATAAATTTCATGAAAATCTGTTATAGTTTGTAGGCACGAGAGCACTTACAAGAAAGGGTGACGGACGGACGCAAGGACACACGGACGCACGGACGCCCGGCATTTCTATGTCCCCGCTCCGCGTTGTGGCGGGGGACAAAAATTCACAGTAACTTCGGTATTTAGTTATTTGTTACCAATGGGTCGATGCCACTGCTAGTGGACTGTTAGTCCCCAAGGGTATTCACCAGCCCAGTAGTCAGGACTTCGGTGCTGACCCGAAAGCCGATTCTATTTGGAACCTTACAATATCTAAATTTTTGAAAATGTTGTTGAAAACTAAGGAGTATCTCCCTCATGCAAAGCTCTGTCCTTAGCTGATTTTGGCTTTACATTTAGATCATATTGGTTATTTGTTCTTTATCAGTATTTAAACATTTGTGAGTTTATGGTCTTCCAAACGTTTAGATTTCTACACTGAAGAGACATAAGTTGTCGAAATGCGCATATGCAGAAGCAAAATTCACAGTAACTACGGTATTTGGTTATTTTTAATCAAAAAATTTATATTCAACACCCCTTTCAATAAATGGCGCAATGATACACATAGCAACGATGATGGCAACAAAATGGCGGCATGCTTGAGACTGGAGGCTACAGAGATCGCTTTACTTCAAACAAATTGAGTATAAATTAGAGAAACAATCTTCTGGTTTATTGCGATAATTTGTCACATCTCGATAGTTTAATTTTCACATTTTAAAGTTCTGGGATATCAATGTGAGAAATAAACGTAATAAACTGGAAACAATTTTACAGACTATATTTTTCTCCTTAAGGAACATTATATTACAATTGTTTTGTTATATTGAACGATTTATACCCGTTAATTGCGGCTCAAATGCAGACAATTAGCACCAGAACACGAAATAAATTAAGGCAGTTAGAAAATCCAAACACTTATAAACGAAAGCGCTAGCATGCCAATCACAAGTTCAAGCAGAATTTATTGCTAAAAGTAGACGTATGATCTACATCGGCAAACGAATACCGCAGCAAGAATGGGGAAAGGGGGAATTCTAAAATCATAAATAAAAAAAATCAATTCATATTCAACACGAATTGAGACAGTATAACAAAGACAAAACAAATAAAACAAAAAGAACAAGAACGCCACATTACTTAAGCCCTAGCAGTGTGAACCCCTACAAAAACTTAGGTATCATTAGCTGCTCCAAAAGGGTAAGCATGATCTGCTTCGCGCGTGGCACCCGTCCCACTGCCAGTGTGAAAAGTCATGTTTTGTCACAGTCGCTGTTAGTTAGTCCGGTATTAGTCTGGATCTTCCCAAAGATATCTATTCTAATTTGTGAAATAGAAACATTTCAGCGGTCTGTCAAATCATGGTGACGACCGTAAAACTTCTGTAGTGACAACTGCAACGGTGACTGACCATCTGATGAGATTTATGATTCTCAGGAAAAATATATATTTATAATGCATTACCAACAGAATTCCAAAGCAACAAGCCTTAGGGATTTTTTAAATCAATGAAACAACGGCAGTAGAATACCGAAGGAACAAGGGAAGTGATGATTACAAAAATCGAAGTTCAAAGACATGGCAAAAACGGCAACAGAGAAAAACAATGACAAAACAAGGACCTGAGACAGCTACAATGCACGGAAATAAAAAGGGCGACATTAAGAACTAAGGCACTCATAGTGTGAACTCCCATAAAAACTGGGACTGACATCAGGTGCTCCGGAAGGGTGAGCATGTCCTGCTCCACTAGTGACACCCGTCACCCGACTAGTGAGGTATATATTGTTTGAAAGTTCTGATTTGAGGCTGATTGGAATTGCCATTTTCTAACCCTTAGACGAAGCTAATAAAAGACCATGAAATATGTTATTTCTCTAACCCTCAAACATGTTATTTCTCTAACCCTCAAACAGTACCAAGGTAAAAATTGAAAATCTGTTGTAAGTCTCTTGAGTATTCAAACATTAACCAGGACAAACCAGTAGCACGAACATCATCAACGAAGACAAAACTAAAATTTTACAGTATGATAAAAATTATACAACACAAAAAACTAAAACCACTGACAGTGTGAACTCCCATAAAAACCGAGAGTGACATCAGGTGATCCGGAAGGGTAAGAATGTCCTGCTCCACTAGTGGTACCCTCACACTATTAATGAGTCAATCCAGGGTCGAGTCAAAACCGGGTATGTCAAATCCGTGTCGTTTTCTTTTGGGACACAGACACGTCATATCTGTCAATGATGTCATGGTGACGGCCATATAATTTCTGAAGGGATGAAAGTTACAAAGGCTGAACAAATCTCTGACTAAGCAGCTTTTGGGACAGTGTTTTGCTCTATTCAAGAAATCACTGTATATACTACATGCACGGCAGTAACGAATCAACTGTGAAATGTACACTCCATATGCTGGAGAGGTAGGTATATTGCTGCTCAGAAAGGGAAAGTTCACAATTGGGAAGTTTAAGTCATCACGTTTGTCATACAGCTTAGATTTCAAACGTCCATCTTCGTCAATGTATATCAAAAGATCTAAGTACGAAGCTGAAGTAGGTGTATCAGTGGTCTCTTTAATTTCAAGCTCATTGGGATAGATCTGGTGTAAATATTCCTTGAATTTTGGATTATTAAGAGAAAGTACGTCGTCTTTGTAGCGGAAGCTGAAATTAAGGAACTGAGCTAAATGCTTTTGTTTTTTTTCTGTATTAGCCCTTGTAAAAACTTGGCCTCGTACGAGAAAAGAAAGAGATCAGCTGAAAGTGGCGCGCAGTTAGTCTGCTGAAAAACGCAGACTCCAAATCGACAAAAATATTGTCTATTAAAAATTCCAACGTCTTGATTACGTCATTCTCTGTGTACTTCTTGTTTGACTCAGTGTGGTTCTTAACGAAATATGTTTTGTCTTTCCCTACTACTAAATAAGTGTATCTGCGTTCTCCGTTTCTCGTGCAGAAACATTGAAGTATCAAATGAGAAATTACTGTTTTCAATTTATTGTGTGGCAGGGTAGTATAAAGAGTAGAAAAATCAAAAGTTTGTATGCTATGGCAATGAGTGAGACTGCTAGAGGCTAACTATTGAAGGTAATCTTTAGAATTTTTTAGAATCCACAACTGATTGACGCCGCTCGTGGAGTAGACCTTATCACAGTACGTTTTCAGGCCATCTCTGACTGCGGTCAATAAAGTAGTAAGCAGAATGGAAAGTGGCTTAGTGGTGCATCTGGAGGACCCCGCAATGAATCACTATTTGTATGGGTTCTTATGAAGTTTAGGGACCCAGTATATGTAGGGGAGCTGATTGTTTTCATCATCCGCTTTGATGCCAAATGATACTAAAACAGAGTTGTGATTTTCAATTATCTCCTCCCTTGACAGTGTAGTGGGAGAATAAGTTGGGTTTCCTGATGAACTATCAATTCCCATTTCCTTTACCAGACAGTCAAGATAATTTTCTTACACACGAACAGTATGTTGTTGGAAGCTTTGTCTGCAGGGACAATGACGTTATTTTCGTGGAGGTTATCTAGGGTTTTTCAAACGAGGTGATCTTCAAAAATACTGGGATTTCTGGATTTCATAGATGTTTTCAAACGCCGAATACGATTCACTATTAGCGACTTAATGGACCTGATCCAGTCGGACAGCGTCTCGACATCTTCTTTCTATTTCTTTGCCCACTTCCTCGCATAGTCCTCTACTGCATACATCAAAATTTAGAAGTTGTACTTCCAGTTGATATGCTGGGGTTCACGGAATTTGGGACCTTTTGAAAAGACCTCTCGTAGTTTGATATTGTCTATAATATCTATATATCTATAATATCTAGGTCTCCGGTTATCACGTGTCCAGCCGGACTGTAATTGAAGGGGGAAGTGGAGCAAGCGCAATCAGGTGGTTTGGCTTTGAAGTCGTTAATTTTGAAATCACGCAATATCCGTTTGTAATGACAGAGCGCAATTGGCAAAATAGTTGATCAATTCAGATCAAACAGAAAAAAACAACACCAGAATACCGAAGTGCCTGTTAATTTGGATTCTTCATATTCGCATTTCAACAACTTATGTCTCTTCAGTGCAGATAAAATATTTGGAAATCCGTATACCGAAATATATGTAAAGGCTGATAGAGAATACATTGTCAATAACATCTAAATCGAAAAGCCAAAACCAGCTAAGTACAGAGCTAGAGGGAGATACTCATTAGTTTTAAACACAATTTTGCAAGTTTCCTAATAATATCGGTATTTGGACCAGCACTGAAGTACTGCCTACTGGGTTGGTGAATACCCTCGAGGACTAACAGTCCATCAGCAGAGGCATCGGCCTAGTGGCAATAAATAACAAAATACCGAAGTTGCTGTTAATTTGGATTCTGTACATGCATATTTAGACAACTTAAGTTTCTTCAGTGCAGATAAATCAAAATATTTGGAAATCCATATACCATAATATATGTAAAGGCTGATAGAGAACATATTACCAATAAGATCTAAATAGAAAAGCCAAACCCAGTCAATGACAGAGAAATCACACAAGTACAGCATAGAAAAGAAAAATGGAAACAGACAAAGGGGTGAACAAAGACCAAATCATAAACAATTAGACAGATAAGGTGCACCGGCAGATTAAGCATTTCCTGTTACTCATAAGACAGCAGCCGTGTTGAACATGTCGATTCCGGTAGTGAAGGCGAATCCAGCTTGTTCTGCGCTGATGTGTCAATGTATAATGCAGATGACGATTAATCTGGCTAGTTCTTCAAGTTTCTGTTTGAACCGTGCAATTTCTGGTCTTAGTAATATGTTTTCATTTAAAAATAACTGTATTGCAATTTTGTTTTCCCATTTGTACAGGGAACAACGAGTATATCTAATCTGCACCTACTACATATTATTAATATCTGTTTTCGCAACTGTTGGTACAAAATCATTATTACAATTATTACACTATCACACGGAAAGGTGGTAAAAAGTGTAGAAAAATGAAATGTTTTAACACTGTTGCAGTACTTTTGCTCAGTATAAGACATTCTCGTTGGGGGGATTCCAATATATTGTGTGGAACAAGTGTTCTGTATAATCACGTTGTGGATTCTTGTTCTGTGGAAGAGGGTTTGTTTCAGGCGTTTCTTCAAACAGGGTAAATTTTTATTATTCAAGATGTCGTCAGACAATTTTAACCAGAATTTTTAACTTTTAACATTCACTTTAGCCAAAATTCATTCCAGGTATACATACAACTGCAAGATATAACTCTAATTATTTGAAATAAAATACTGCAAAGTCACTTTCTAATTACGACTGGTCAAAAACAGGGTATCGTTGATTGTTATTTTTCCTCTTTAAACAGGATTACCAACCAGGATTACCAAACCATGGGATAAGTAGCCAAACTCATCCTCCCCAAGATATCATAAGAAATATTAAGAAAAATTTTAAAAATCACATCTGGTGCACTCCATTTTTAGGAAGCTTTGTCACAGTATCGTTTGATATACTCAAATGCAATACAGAAGAGAGTTCGGAGCTTGGAACGGGATTTTATTATGCAATATAAAGACTTTAATATTAAGGCAGAGTGAACGGTGTCTATATATTTCAATAATGGGACACTTCCCCGTGGTAGAGATGTATGCTCTTTATTTTTCTTAGATATGGTGTACTTGTACGTGAGATAATATCTCATGTGTACACTTTGTTAAATAACAATATATTATCTAAATTAATGTAAATTCTAAAATCGAAGGATTAACTCCCTCCATCGTAGCTTTGTCCTTTGCTATATTTGATATTACTGATTATTCGGATTTCGTTAGGTTTTATGCATTTTAAACATTTTGTGAATATGGATTTCCTTTGTTTGGGTTCTAGTGCTGCTGATGAGGAATTAATTTCCGAAATGGCCATACAGCTCAATAAAATTATTGCAGTTGGAGTTAACATATGTTTTATGGTCTCATGTTCATTTACTCCATATCCTTTCGTAAAATACTTGTTTAGAGAAAACTTCTGATATAGATACATTACCATGCTTTAAAATTTGGCCTTCTTTCATAATTTCAAAATATTACTGCGACCACCTGAACACATTGGTAACATTTCATAATTTTGAGATGAGACATAAGTTGTCGAAATGCGCATATGCATATGCATATGACTTCGGTATTTAGTTATTTGCAATGCAAAGTTTTCTTGCAGTCGACCCAATGAATGCCCTGTGGTTGTTTGTATCTTTTGATTAATATATTTTTTATTCTTTTTGTCGGGCAACGGGTGACAGATTTAAAAAGCACTTTTCCAGTTATTTTTTTTTATTATGAACCCACATCCATGAGTAATAACATCCATAGATGTAGCGTTGTTCGACATCTAGAAATAAATTGATCTCAAATCGATGTTAGGCGCCATTTTTAATTTACAGAGATATGAGTGACTCATTGTTGAAGGCCAAATGTGACTTCAAGATGAAAAAACGACTGAGAGACATGAGTGAAGCTTATTGTTGAAGGCTTCATGGCGATTTCTTCAAGATGAAGAATAATAATAAAAGTTTTGTCCAATTGCTTGGTTTTTGCCTTTTGTCTAGAGATTTTGTCTCATGTGCATTTTCTCTATATTCAGTTGTATATAAACTGGAGTTTGCCTTTCCTGCAGTGCCGAGTTCGTCAAAACAGATCCCCGTTCGAAAGATGTTTTCTCTCTACATATATCAGTTATGGTGTACTTGTGTAAGAATTTCTCATATTGATACACATCATACCTTCAAATTTTGACATTATACTATTTTCTAAATTATTCATTTTTTTGAAGTTTCGAAATGTTATTCTGTCCGCATATTTATATTACCCCCACCTCATGATTTTAGAATGCCAAACTTTCTTATGATTGACTCGATGAGGGCAACATGTCAGAATATTTGCCAGTTTGATTTTATGTGTGTTGACGATCCCGCACCTATGAGTAATTACAAACATGGATGCTGCGTTGTTCCACATTTGACAAATAATTCCGCTCGAACATTGATACTAGGGACCGTCTTATTTGCATTTCATTATCAAATTTTGCAATGTTCGCTCTTAGTATTTTTGAACTAACCGGTTTAAAGTGTTTCGAATTTAACGGAATTAAGCTCAATGCTAGGGGTCATTATTTTGTTTTGCACTTCGACGTACTTGTTTCTTCTGATCAATATATTAATATCGTTTAACCGATAAACCGTTTATAATTTTCCTTCCTCAAAGTTACTACTTTATTAGAAATAGAATTTTCGAAGACAAAGAAGGTCATATTTCGTACATCATGTCGTCTACGACAGTAATTTCATTCTAACTCGTTTTATAATTTGTACGTCATAAAGAAATCTCTACAGTGGAATTGCTTGAGAAGTACCTTTAGTTAGTCAAAGTTAGAAAACCTTTTAAAAAGTTGCATTCTGATAGGTTTAGTCGTGACATTTTTTGCATATCCCTTATTTTTTCACGTCTATGATTAATTTCATTTTTTACCGTCGTATTTGCCAAAACAAATATGCATAGAAATGTCTCGTGGCATATCTATTTGTCCAAGAGTCAGCTGTGCGCTTTGATGAATGAGGCATTCGTTGTAATTAAACTCATATCATGAATGTCTGGGTGCAAGCCTCGGGTCTAAATTTCCCGAGCCTGACATTTGCCACGACCTTTCATGCTCTGGAAAATTTAACGCCAGTGACTTTTGACAAATACCAAGACATTTGATATATCTGTTCATTATTTTCGGCATATTATTTAACAATGAGTGGAGCTGGACTGTAATCTGCAGATGAGCTGAGATTAAAGTAAAGTCTTAAGTGGTCTATAATCATTAAAATAAATGCAATCAAATACGACGTTAATTATTGATTGTTGCTTAAGGTTTGAACTAAATTGCTAGCAGCTTTCACTTTCATCCTCAAGAAATTCTATAGGCGTTTCCTTTACACCAATGAAAGATATGACCGAAATGAAAACGGTCATTTATGCTAGATTTCGACATTACCGGTTTGAAAAATTGAGTATAAAGATTCTGTGTATAAGATCAAATGCCTACAGTTCCGTTCCGGGACACCTGATGTCACTATTGGCAATTATGCGATTTAACACTGTAAGTGATATAGTTTTGAATGCTGTTTTTCATTTTTGTCTTTTTTTGTGGATCCATATTGTTTTTTTTTCTATTTTCTCGTGTTTTCCATGTCTCTGTACTTTGATTTTTGTAACTAACGTGTCCTTTGTTCAAACGATTTTCTACTGTTGTTCTTCTGTATTACAGCCGTTGGTCTATTTAACAACATTTGATAAAACCCAATTCAATGATGATGTAAAATATAATAAAATTTGATGTGATAATGAGTATAATACAAGTCTCTACAAATAAAACCGGGTATAAAGCAACGCTTACTATTACTTCTCTACACCACTCCATTAACCATGTCCTGGTTAATGTTTGAATACTCAAGAGACTTACAACATCTTTTCAAATTTTTACCTTGGTACTGTTTGAGGGTTAGAGGAGTAACACGTACCATGGATTTTAATTGGTTTTGTCTAAGGGTTAGAAAATGGCAATTCCAATCAGCCTCAAATCAGAACTTTCAAAGCAGTATATACCTCGCTGATAGTGTGACGGGTGTCGCAAGTGGAGCAGAACATGCTTACCCTTCCGGAGCACCTGATGTCACTCCCGGTTTTCATTGGAGTTCACACTATGAGTGCCTTAGTTTTTAATGTCGTCTTTTTTATTTCCGTGCTTGTAGCTGTCTCACGTCCTTGTTTTGTCTTTGTTTTTCTCTGTTGCCGTTTTTACTATGTCTTCGGATTTCGATTTTTGTAGCCTTCGCTTCCCTTGTTCCTTCGGTATTCTACTGCCGTTGTTTTATGACATTAGATAGCGACCATTTGATGTTTTATGGATGGGTTGGGGTGGAGGTTAGAGGGATCTCCGAAAAATATTTTTAGATCAGAAATTTGGAGAAAAATTACCAAGACAGGAGAAGGCTGAAAAGACAGAATTGTTTCAAGTGAGAAAAAGATAGTCAGGATTAATTATTTTGGTAATTTCGTAATGTTATTCTGATTTCCTGTTTGTGGTGCCCACATCTCACTATTTTATTATGCCAAGTTTTCTTACAATTAATTGATGAGTTTCCGGTGTTTGTCTGTATATTGTAATTGTCCACTACCTTGAGACACTAGTGCATTTGTTTGCCAACAGATTATTGGGGTTTGGAAGAGCACTTTTCCAGTTTGATTAATGTTTGTTGAAGATCCCGGATCCATGACAAGAAAAAGACATGTATGTAGCATTGTTGGACATCTAGTAAAAAATCTCTTCATAGATAAGAATTCTACTCAAACCCTTGCTAGGGGCTATCTTGGACTACTATGAGGTATGAGCTGTGTTCATTGTTGTGGACCTCATATTGACTTTAAGATAAAGAACGACGATAAAAGCGTTGTTCCTTCGCTTTTTCATACCATGCATTTGTAGAGATTTTGTCTGGTGTGCATTTACATGTACTCTATATTCTTTCATTGTTAATCAAAGATTGATTGAGAAATATCTTGCATCTTATCAAACACAAAATGTTGTGTGTTTTTTTTCTATTTCTGTGATTTGTGACTGTCTTACGTCATTGTTTTCTGTGTTCTCGTTTTTGCCATGTCTTTGGACTTCCATTGTTTGAAAATATCAACCCTTTGTTCCTTCTGTATTCTACTGCCGTTGTTTCGATGCCCCCTTTCCGAATAATTAAAATGGGTGCTTCCTATTTTCTGACAGTTTTGTTTAACCATAGGCAGACAACATCTTAATAAAGATGATTTGTGAAGTTTGAAATGTTTAATGATAGTAATTTAAATATATATAATCGACTTCTCTACAACATAAATGCAACAGTTTAATAATACCTGAAATAAAAGGTGACAATTGTAAAGTATCCAGTTTAACAAAACGCACGTTTCCTTGGAGTGATTAGCTCTCTTAGAGATCGATCATGTATCTGTTTTCATTTCACTATCTATATTCAATGACAATATATTCATGCCTATATGTTATATTTAAGGCAACAGATTAAAACAAGAACACAAAGTACATACTTTTCCAGCAAATAAATCATATCAAAATACAATATACATCGTTGAAGTTGTTATATGTTTTTTGGACCATTGTGGCGAACCAATCTTTATGTCTGAAAATGAGAAAACATATCGGTTGAATGTTGAATACAAGTGTTTCAGCAGATGGTAAGGATACTTATGGATACTAATTGTGCGCTACATATAACGATCTTCTCCTTTATTTGTATGAAGCTACGTCCATACAAGGGTACAAGACTTTTCAGAGAAAGAAAGAAATTTTCAATTGAATACCGCATCAAGAGCCAAACTCATACACCAAGAATACAAAATATGTTCATTTATGGCCCTCCTCGATCCCATCTAGTATATCAAAATGAGTTCGAAATTGAAAGGGACCACTGATGCACCAACAGCTGATGACTCAGGTAGTCTGAAAAAACAAAATTTTAAAACAGGCGTTATGAGTTCGTCTTTCCAATAGGAAACAAGCCTTTTTGAAGCGAAACATTTCCCATACTTCAGGCATATGGCTTATTTCACAACTTATTCGTAGCTGTCGTGTCTGTAGCAAGTACAATCTTGTAACCACAGTAAATTTGTCTTAAAAACTTATGTAAATCAGGATATTGTTTAACTAGTGTTCAGACTACAGAAGTTTTGCTAACTTAATTATGATTTGACAAAGTTTTAAAATTCTAAAATGAATGTAAATACATTTGAAATGAGTAGATCCAGAATTTGTTACCGAACTGGCATACACCGCATATTTTTTATTCTAGATATTTTTGTCCGTTTGATTCGGTATTCGTTTGCCGAATTATCAAATAACTAAGTGTAAACCCTTTCAAATAATAAGAAAAGCTTAAATGAGCACAGTTTCAAACAACGGCAGTAGAAAACCAAAGAAACAAAGGATTGGTACCTACAATAATCAAAGTCCAGAGACATTGCTTAGATCATGCCAAAGAAAACCAATTAAACAGCTAAAAATGCTAAAAAAAATCACAACATTCAAAACTATACCACTCACAGTATGAAATCCAATAAAACAAAGATTGACATCAGGTGCTCCGGAAGGGTAAGCTTTTCCTATTCTGTTAAGAGCACCCGTCACACTGTCAGTGACTCAATCTGTGATAAAGTCAAAATCGGTATTGTAATATCCAGAAGACGTAAATATGGCTGAAAATGTCCTTTTTCCTTTGATAGTCTTCAGTAGTGTCTTTTTTTTTAATTTTAAGCCTTTATTAATTTTTGGTTGTCTGTGTTTGTAAAAATATTTGGTTATGTGTATATCTAAATTTTATATCAACGTGAATGTATTTTTGTAAGTATTTAGTAGTAATTTGCGAAGAGTAATGTCTATTTAGATAAGCGCTTAACATTGAAAACCCGGCCACTTTCAAAGTGCCATTCGTTGAAAACATTTGATTTTCTACACTCTATACTACTCTTCCTCATTCAAAATTTCAAAGTCGTTTGATTAATCTTATCAAGAACTCATTTACTTACAAAAAGGACAGAGCTTTCAATATATAGCCTACCTATTTTACTAACAAAGTACGAAAGTTGACACATGATACTACGCTGAAAACAGGCAATCAGCATGCTGGAATTTCTAATTGACAACATATTTGTCCAGTTTGGAGGCAAGATATTCCAAAAGACAGTCGGCATTCCAATGGTTACGAATCGTGATCAATTCTTATAGTAGAGCGACAGAGACCACAATTTTTTAGATTTAAATGGCCCAAATACCCTTTTCAATATCTGAACCTTTTTAACAGCTTAGGTCATGTACATTTCAAAAATGTTTGTCGTGAAAATCAAATGTAATAGAAAGAAGAAGAAACTAGGGGTCAACGGTCAATCAGTAAAAAAAGACAAAAAAAAAGGATAATATTATGAGTTTGAGCATTTCAAGGCATAAAATTGATCAAATAGAAAATTATTTTATAAATTTGCAAATGTAAATGTAAATATACAATTCATGAAATAGAATTTATGACGTCACTTATAACATACATTATAAATTTCATTTAATGTTCATTCTAAAAAGCTGTGTTTTAAACTTAAACATCTTCACTGGGATTTGTATTCCTGATTATGGTATTCAAAATGAGTTAAATTTAGGCTAAAAATAAATCGGAAGCAAATCTAAGTAAGGGCTAAATTTTGTTAATCAACCTGTTTTACAGGTATCCTGGCATGTTGTGTATCTCAGTAGACAACACGCAAAGTATATGAATTAAATTTTAAAGATCTAAAATATGACTCTGTTTTATTTATTTGTTGCAACTTACGCTGTTACTTAATCTTGATTTATTTCTAATTTAAGAATAATAAATGCAGCAAAAAAAAATTCATAAGCTGCCGCTATGGGGTTAAATTTTAGCGGATGGAATGTATCGCCCATTATAAAATATGCGATATACCACGGCTTCCATAATTCTATTCAGTAATTTTATTATTACCCTCACTTGCCATGAATCTTATAAAGTTTTTAATTTGTCGTCTGATGCAGATTTTCAAACCATCTATTGAAATCATGGCTGACTAGAATTTTCATGGATCATTTAATTTGTGCAAGCGATAATCTTGAATGATAGAGCTTATCAAAAATCTCCTCAGATGTTTAAAAGATATAGCTTTCTAGTTTAATGATATTAAAACACATACTGCATATTCAATATACAAAAAGAGCAAAATTTAATCTGACACGAATATTGTACTATGTATGGATCCAAAAAGCGTAAAAAAATCAAACCATATATGCTTCCTATGTGTTGAAAATACCCCCCCCCAAAAAAAAAACAAAAAAAAACAAACAAATATAAACAAAACATATAACGGACAACAAATAAATAAAAGTAAATCAGACAATGCAAAAAGAAAGATGAAAGCGATATCAACCCTCCCCCCTAAAAATGACCAAAAGAAAAGAAAAAAAAACAAGGAGCAGTGGCGGATCCAAGGGGTGGAGCAGGGTTGCTCGGGCCACTTAGATTGGAAAACATTTAGAATTCCTGGGTATTTTCGGGAAAGTGGGGCCTGGGCCTCCCTTATGGAAAAATTATGGGTTGCTCCCCCTCCCCAAGCAAAAAGTCTAGATCCGGCACTGAGGAAGAGAAAACGCGAAAAAAAAGAAAAAAAAAGAAACAATCACAAATTTTTGTCAACGTCCAATGTAAAAAAATACCTTAGCTTCCGCTCTTTTCTGTTAGAAAATTATTTAGACTGTGAGAACTATTCAGTTTAGGGCTTACTATATGGTGTGAGGTTCCTCACTGTGTTGAAGACCGTACGGTGACCCCTAGATGTATTGTTTTGGGTCGTTTTAACCTGGATATGGGATGTTGTCTCCTTGACATTTACCTCATTTCCTTTCTTTTTCATACTAACAAAACAAATCACACGCACCTTTCTCAATACCAATTAAAATGCATTTGAAACATAACTGGTAAGTGTTTTTAGACAAAATTACCATCTAACTTGTTGAATAAGGCTTACAGTTTAACTTAAAATAATAAAAGCATATTGTAATTGTTTGTTATGTGTTGATTTCGAGCAAAACGCTGATTTTTTATTGATTTTAAGGGTATTTTTTTTTTATCGTTTACTGCAATAGAACGCAAATTGGAAGAATGGTCTATAACATGAACATTGTTCCAGCAATTATCTCTCTTTCATTTTATAATTCCATTTGTAGCTACGTTTTTCATTTATATGTAAAAAGCTCAAAGACTAGTTGGGGTTTAGACATTCCGTTAAGGGTCGTCATTCAATGGAAATTAACACGTGTTTCTACCACATTTCATTTTTACGACTGACATATTTCAAAAATATAATCAAGCTATCCTAAACGACTGAGAAATCAAATAGGGTATTTGGGTCATTTAAACTTTTTAAATAAGCTAATTTTGCTTAATTTTCCGCTCTACTATTAGCCGATCTATTTTTGTACACATACGAAACAGAATTTCTGCTAAATTTGATCAAAAAATTGAATTATAGAAGCTAGATCCTTTAATTACTCCTACAGATATATTGATGATGTCTTGTTGCTTAATAATAGTAAATTTCACGACTATATTCCTTTAATATATCCACCAGAACTTGAAATTAAGGAGTCTACAGACACTGACCACTCTATCTCATTTTTAGATTAACTTCTACAGTTTGACGACAGTGGCAACATCAGTTCACGAACTTATGACAAAAGAATTGATTTAAATTTTGATATTGTAAACTATCCACACCTCAACAGTAATATTCCATCGTCCCCAGCGTATGGAGTATATATTTCTCAATTAATACGTTACGCTAGAGCATGTATTCACTATCAAGATTTTATGCAACGACACAGATGTTTAATTCGTAAGCGTTTAAATCAGGGCTCTGATAAATGCAGATTATAAGTATTTCTCAAGAAATTTACTGGACGATATCCAGATTTCATTGATAAATATTAAATTCCAAGTTCAACTTTACTTAAGACGGTTTTTTTTTAGTTTTTGCTTCTTCTATTGAGGTTTGTCTGTAGGTCACTTTGGTGTGAATTGTTCACCGAACGACAAAAACATTTTTACCTGTATGATGACACAAGGCTTGTACATCGAACGACAAAAACATTTTACCTGTATGACAAAAGGCAATGTTTTGACAATATTGTAGTTTTTACATTTAACACAATAGATATAGTTAGTCGTCCTATAAGCATCAATAAACTTGGTTTACCGTACCATTTTATTTATTAAATGCCCGTTCCAAGTTGGGTATATGTCGGCTTGCCTAAAATGCTCTGTGTTGGGTTGTTTGTTTTCGATACTGTCGTACGTTTTACTCATTTTCCTTACTAGTCTTTCTCTCTGATTGCTTAGGAATTATAATTTTTGCACAAACCATTATATGTCAATATCAACCATAGACGTGGTGACAACATGCGTATTTCCCCATAATAACAAAAAGGTGCGAAACTTCTTTTTTAATCAAAACAGTGAGTATGATTTTCATACAGCATATTCACCCCTATTAAGCTGAGTTCGCGACGAACGGTTTAGGTAAGTGGAGTTCGCGTAAGTTGGTTCAGTCCGGTTGAATAATGTTTAGGCCGGTTGAGAAAAATGTAAACTAATTTCTTATTTTTCGATAACATTGGATAATGTTTTGTCCCGATTCAGGATAATGTTTAGGTACGGTTTTTGATATTAAAACCTTACCTATACCTAAACATTACCCAGCTTAATAGGGGCGATATATTTCACTATATTCTAGGATTCTAACATATACTACTTACGTGTAATAACCGAGACTGGAAAAGCAACAACATACCTATAGACATTTTTTAGGGTGATTGCAGACGTATGAGCATATATCAAATGGGTTAGCAATTAAAAAATAAGAACAGTTTCTTAAAGAATTTGTTTTAATACGAGTAAAAAGTATTAAAAAATGTGACGATCAAAATTCACAGTTTAAAACTTCGGTATTTAGTTATTGTTACCACTGGGTCGATGCCTCTGCTGGTGGACTGTCCCCGAGGATATTCATCAGCCTAGTAGTCAGTGCTGACCCGAAAGCCGATTCTGTTTGGAACCCTACAATATCTATTTTTTGTAAATTTTGTTGAATCTAAGGAGTATCTCCCTCATGCAAAGCTCTGTCCTTAGCTGATTTTGGCTTTCTATTTAGATCATATTGGTAATTTGTTTTTATTTGATTTTAAACATCTTTGACTATATGGTTTTCCAAACGTTTAGATTTTATCTGCACTGAAGAGACATTAGTTGTCGAAATGCGCATATTACATTATATTACATGCTGTAAATGAAGGGTGAACTGAGACATCTCTACATAAGAATTAGCATGGATACTTAATTTAGGTACTTACCTACGCGTACATCTGTAAAAACAGGAATATCAAGATCTCACATATATCACCATTTAACTGATTTTTAGCAATAGCAATATTTCTGTGTCACATTGAGAGGTATTGTCCTAATTTCGATTTCTGCCAGATGCAGATATTAAATCAAGCAGTGTCTTCTGAATAAATACTGACATTTATTATATCAGTGATATGCAACCTGTATATACCTTTGATATACCTGTATTTGAATTGACAACTTGGTATTTGCTGTAGTGTAGTTTCTCATACATGGGAATTTTGTGAGTTTTTTCTATGCTCAATATGACTTTAATGCCTTCTTTGCAAATTTATTTTTGTATCAAGGTAATATGTTCTTGGAGTAATATCATACTTTGCTATCAAACTTTAATTACATTTTGCTGTGTGTAACCTAAGGTGACCAACATAGCAACTGCAAGATAGAATTAAGTGCAAAACAACATATAAATGCGACTTTGAATATTCACCCAAAATATAGCTAAAAATAATGATGGGTCAGCTATTTTTCTGAAGTGTGCAAGAGTTATCTTTCTTGGTATTGATACATGTTGGCAGCGTCATTCCTTACCGATGCACCCGCAATTTGAGATTGTGTTTACTATTTTAAAAGTTAAAATACGCCCTTTAAAACATGCATGGAGGTTTCTGATCAATTGTTTCCCCTTTGCTATTTTTTTTCACCTATAAATTTCTTTATTTTCCAAGCAAGTTGTTCTCCTGGCATTTGTAAAGATATGTCTCTCACATTCAGTTTTATGTTTTTATTTCGAAGGTAGACTTGCTACAATCCCTCTATATGTTTTTAACTGCATCCGGTTTTCAAGAAAAATATTTGCAATATTTAATAAAATAATCACATTTAATAAATCTGCTATTAGAGACATACAGTTCTATCAGCAGCAGTCAGTCGATTCCTGCATCTCTCTTATAGCAACTTTTATCAAATGCAAATATTTTTCTTTTAAAAAGGGGATGGAGTTAAAAACATATAGAGGGACTTGTAGCAAGTCTATTTCGAAGGCAATTTTGTTATACATTAGTTTAACAACATCCAAATCGATCATTATGTCCTCTACGTGCCAACAAAGTTTAAGTCTGACATGTAAGTGATGATGTAAATTTTAATCTGACATGTAAGTGAACATCAAAATTTTATTCTGACATGTAAGTGAACATCTAAATTTTATTCTTACATGTAAGTGAACATCTAAATTTTATTCTGACATGTAAGTGAACATCTAAATTTTAATCTGACATGTAAGTTAACATCAAAATTTTAATCTAACATGTTAGTGAAGATGTAAATTTTAATCTGATGTGTCAGTGAAGATGTAAATTTTAATTTGACACGTTAGTTAATATGTACTCATTCCCAATGTTTAACGCAATCTTCATATGTTCTGTATTGGGTTTTATTCGTATGTTTACTTAACTATAGGGAAACGGGACAGATAAAGGGGAGGTTGGGTACCCATAAACCGGTTTAACCCTACCGCTGGCTTTTGCTAGTGCCGGAACCAAGTCCGAGTGTCCCGAGTTCCTATCGTTGTTTACGTTTGTCTTATGTCTAATTTGTGTTTTTCCTGTGTGGTTCCCTAGCAGATTGTGGCATGTAATTATAATTTTCAGCCATTGTAGGTGTTTTCTGTTGTCCCTTTTATATCATTTCGAATTATATTTTTGTGTGTCCTTTTCAAGCAGCACTCGACATAAATAAAAGTAACATAGTTACAACATAATTATTGCATTGTGGTTCTTTTATTAGTCCACCTCTAATGTCTTCACAGTAATACTGTGTGATTTAAACGTAAGTGTTTAAATTATATTCTAGACTTTCAAAATGCCAAAAACACCTAACGTTTACTGTGTTTGGATATTTTAGGGACTTAAAGTGATAAAAATGAAACTGTATTAAAGTGTTATGCCAATTATACATCAAAACAAAGACAATATTTAATTAATATTATTAATACAGTAGCACATGAGTCTTTTTTCTAAATACTAAAATACTTACGCATGTTACATTGCTTTCCTTTAAAGCCCTTTTTACATATGCATATATAAGTAGATACCATGTTTAAGCATTGTGCTCCATTGCTGCAAGGATTGGGGTTACATATTGATTTTACTGCAGAGATAAACAAAATAGTGATTAAAATATTTTTTCCTATGCACTCAAATTTTCAAATCTCTTAAAATATCTTTCATAAATTTTTATATTGATCTAAATAAAAGTTTAAAAAGATTTCATCCTTTTTATTAGGGATGTCGTCGAGCACTCGAGTATCGCTAGGACGTACCGAGTATCGATTTTTAAATAAAATACATAACAATCTCTTTAAATGGTCCATAACCATGGTAAGTATGTAAAATGAGTATACATTTACTATATTTACACAAATGAACTATTAAAATGTCGTTTGGTTACATTTTAAAAACATTTTTCAAAAACGTGAAATGTAATGTTGTATGGGACTTTCAGTAAAATAAAATTAAGAAATGGACGTCTTCAAGAAATATTCAACAAATTTTTTCTGAAAAAAGGCTGTTTTATTGAACCGCATGAAGATCCCTTGTAGTAACCTTTCCCGTTTCAGTAGTTTTAAAACTAATGTTCAAGTACAATAGTTTTTCTCTCTAATTAAGTAAGTGATTGTAGAGACCCTTTCGCGAAAATTGCGGACCTGAAATTTGCACTCATATGCTTTTGAATTAGTAAAATGAAACGTCATGATATATGCGATGTCTTGATTAATTGTCCCATGAAGTCATTTTTGCGGGAAATTTTATTATTTTTCACTCGAAAATTCAAGAAAGCAGTTTTCGTGCAAGGGGCTATTGATCTGTAAAAGATATAAATTATAGACTCATTATATTTTTGCTGATCATGATAAAAAAAATTAAATATGATTAAAATGTATTTAAGTTCGATAGACACTGTTGCGCTGCGCAATTCAATCGCGCATAACAAAATGAAGAGTCGGATACGGGGTAGGTTTGATTTTCGGGCCGGAACGTTAGTGTGACGGCTTTTCGTTCGTGACGTCATAATTAAATGACAGATAAGAAACGACATATTTCGTTTACTTTGCCGCCAATTAACTCCCCTTTCCTGTAAATAATGTTTAATCCAGAAACTTTGTAAAATATCTCCGTTAAAAGCATGGTGACATATATATTTTACTATCATTACCAATAAATTACACCATAAACTATTTGTTCACAAAAATACATCAAATTCTCATTGATAAAAAGTTCATTTCTATTAAGCTAAAATTTGCCTTTCCATATTTTCCCCGTGCATTCTTTGTAAAATTAGGTGAAAAATGGCTAAAAATGAGCAAACTTTGATCTCAATGCTAGAAAAAGCAAGCATGGTGACCCATACTTTTTATTACAGATTTCGGGTAAGTAGGATCGGTTCTTCAATTGTGCCGACTTACAACAAAATCTCATGGATCTGAATATTACTGTCTATCTACTTTAAGAAAAAATCGTAATTTCTATTTTTCAAAATTAATGATCACAGATACAGAATTAAATGATATTGAGTAAATGTACAAAGTACTAAGTCTCCTATAATGCATGGGTAAATCAAGCTATAGAACAACGCTTTTATTATTATTCTTCGTCTTAAATAGTATTTTTCTACATGGTATGCAATTATTTGTTGCATGTCCTGTTGAGGTTATCATAAAACTTCTTGACCGTGCGAATACTTACGAAATCTTGTTCGAGTTGACATCTTTTTTTCATAAATTCATTTTTCCTTAGTGTTTTGTGTACCTTAATTATGAATTTCGGTATATGCTTCATATATGTACTAGCTTTTCACAGAGACCAAAAAGCGTTGTCATGTTAATTTTATCCATAAAACTCAGATAAATGAGAGACCGGATGTGACGGAGGGGTAAGTTTTCCTGCTACAAATGCATCAACGTGCATGTGAAAAATGATAAGTTCTAAACATAGATCGTAGACATTGCCGACAGTTTAAAATGAAATACACCGATGGTAGATTTAAACTGACCAACCGTTAGCAAATAACAAAATACTGTGAATTTAGGTTCTGCATAGGCTCATTTCGACAACTTATGTCTCATTATTGCAGATCAAATCAAAACGTTTGGCCAGGAGTGAAAACGTCACAAATTATTGGTAAACCAGGTATGCTCTAGTATGTCTATTTATTGTTTTCATTGAATATTGGATATTTAGTCAGGAAAGACACATTTACGACAAGAAAAATAGAATTATCTTTTTTTTTTTTTTTTTTTTTTTTTTNTTTTTTGGTAAATTATTAATTGCAACTTTGAGTTTTTCATAAATTTCATTTTCATACGTGTGTCTTTGACGGGACAAATTATGGCATACAGATGTCCGTTTGTCTGTCCGTCCAGATGTCACACTCTTACAACCGAATACGAGGGTTATTTTTCTTTAAACTTTGCAGAATTGTTGGTACAACGGAATAAAGCTCCGAGGCTATTTTTGGTGGGCGCCAGAAAAGTTGGGAATGACGGAAGACAGCTCCCTTTCCCTTTTTTGTCGGCGGATTTTCCCTTCCAGAGTAATGGAACTTTGAATATCCCAAAAATGCAAGGATTATCACTTTCCGTCCACACAGCATACTTGAACTGGAGACCCGAACGTTTTGATTGCTTTTCTAAATACTTTTCAGAATTTTCAGTTTGACAGGAGAAACACCCCCCACCTTTCTTTTTTGTCTGCTTGTATACAACAGGGCATTTCACATCCATACTTAACTAAACACATTCTAAATTTCTAAAATCAGTATTGCATGGACACGGATTATGTATTCTAGTATATACATGAAATTATGCTAAACTCCTCATGGGAAGGGATCTTGGTGGAAGCTGTATACTGAGGGTACATAACTTTATTTGTCAGTTGGTAATAGGTCTTGAGCTGGCATGTCAGTTAACTGCTAGTAGTCTTTTGTGATTTTATGTTTATGTCCGTATATTTAGTTCTTTGAATTTCATTTTTCACAATTGACTCAGTCCTGTTAACGTTGCTAACTGAATTTTACTGTTGTTACGATTGTTTTTTATTTATCACACTGGCTATATGGGGAATGTTTAGTCCCAATAAAACTAGTTTAACCCAGCCGCAGCAGGTTTGCGCCTGTCCTAAGTCAGGAAATTTATAAAGCCTCTTGCGTCTTGTCTGTTTTCTAGTTAGTTTAAACTCTATGTCTATAGGAGTCTAGGATGATTTTTATTTCGCTTTACTTGATAACTCTTAATTTAGGGGCCGACTCCGACCTGCCGTTGGGTGTGGTGTTTCCTCACCTTATGGTGACTCTGAGTTGTTGTAACTCCCCTTTGTTTCGTTGTCTCTTTGACACATTCCCCGTTTCCCATTCTTTTTTCTATTAAATATGGTAATGTAAGGTCGAAGAAGACGAATAACAACAATGAAAGCGTTGTTCCATTTGCTTAATCTTATCAAGTATTTATAGAGATTTTGTCCCATATGCATTTACACCATATCACTTTAATTGTTAATTGTAAACTTTTGTTTCTGTTTGAATTCGCTAGTGGCTTGTGGCGTGTGAATGTAGTTTTCGACCATTGTAAGTGTTTACTTTTATTCTGTTTTTGTATATTTATTATCTTTTGTGCTATTAGTGTTTTGACTGTCGATTTCATATATATGAAGGAAAACAATTTAAAATTACGTGTTTCTGAAAATGTTTGTTGGTACAAATATGTATACAAGGTATCAGGAAAGCAACGGAACATTTCTTTATTCTTGAATCGATCAAGATATAAACGGAAGTGAACAATTCGACTTTCGAAATAATGTGTATAAATCATTTTATTCGGTTTAGATAGAAAAACATATTATTAACAACAAATTCATAATGAAATGAAGAACATTTAATATCTGCAGATGGTTTTCGCATTTATTTTGAAATGCCTGTACCAAGTCAGGACCATTGCGGTCGACAATTTTTCCGGTGGTATCCACCGGATTTGTCTTTTTGTTTCGTGGATTTCGGCTCTTGACCACTCTGTCCGGTAATTTTTTTTATTACCCCCATTTACAACATATGAGGTATGTAATACAGAGTAAATAACCAAAACAGACCTAAGAGACATACGAAAATCATCTTAACACAGGCACAGACCTCAATATAATTTATGTTTCTGGACAGCAGTAAAAATGTTTTCTTTAAAAAGCTCTTTATAATTATACTTAACAATTCTATAACTTATTTGTATATTGCCTAGTGTATGTAATGTAATTGTAAAGCAGTCGACGACAGCAGTAGCAAAAATGACGGAATTTTTGAATAAATAAATAACATAACTATTCTGTCTACGGCGAGCTGATACCAAATACGGTGGTTTTTATGTGCGATCATAAATAAAGTATGTTTATGAAGAAAAGATGATAGGAAACACTAACAATGGCTGAACATTACAATCACATGCCAAAATCAACCATGGAACTGCACAAGAAAAACAATAAAATGACAAAAGACAACATGGACAACGATAGGAACTCGGGATAGCCAGATTTGGTACCGGCACTAGTAACAGCTAGCGGTAGCGGTTATCTGGTTTATGGGCACCGAAAGCTCCCCTTACTCTATCCCGTTTCCTATAGTATAATAGACATACAAGTAAAACTCAATATAGGTAGACCACTAACTCCAAAACCATAATCTTGAAAAAGAGAGAATAAGACAAAACGTAATTTCGAAAGATGGGCCAAGGATTGCTCGCCGCTAAACTGCCGCCTAGCTCAAGGAGCCTTAGCTTGATTAGTTTCATCAGATGTTGAAACAGAAATATTAAAATTTATATCCAAAGTATTAAAGTCAAAGTCATTGAAGTCATTGACAAATGACTTTTAGGTCACATCATTTGATTGCCACAAAAATGATACAGAACTTACTATGATAAAACTGTATTCTGTGCAAAATTTTGTGTTCATAAAATACCCATCATGATAAATAATTTGTCCTTTCTCGGATGCTGCGTTTGAAACAAGAAGTCGTATCCGTTTATGGCAAAATTTATGATGAAAAAGATGTAGTCTTAAATAAATTTGTACCTGTCGTTCCTAGAGAAGTTGATAGTGCTGTTGTCTTTAATTGTGTCGTTGGAGTTGTTGGTGCTGACGTTGATGAAATCATTAGTGCTGTTGTCGTTGATTGTGTAGTTGGAGTTGTTTGTGCTGACGAAGTTGTTGTTAGTGCTGTTGTCGTTGTTGTGGTTGGTGTCGTTGGTTTTGCAGTAGTGGTTTGTAATATTGTAGTTTTTAATTGAGTAGTAGATGGCTGCGCTGTCGCTGTAGTATGTGTATAAAAGCAACTAGGTAGATTGAGAAGAATTAATATAAAGAATGTTGGCATTAACAGAAATGTTGGCGATTTGTACGCAGAACTAGCTATGATTACTAATACAGCACAAGCTAAAACGGATTTACCCTGAATATATTAAAATTTATTTTTTGAAAACTAAATTTGTTTATTAAAACCTGTTTCCCAATCAATTTAAAAAAAAATCCTAGCGAAAACCCGGGATATTAGAATTGGGTCTATTAATTTCCAGCTTGTCAACTCAAACAACTTACAGTGGACAGAATGTCACGTTTTCTAAACGTTTAAAATTACTCAAAACCTACTTTAGTCAGTTGATTGGCTCGTTTGTGGTAACTACGCTCGTTTTCTGGCCTTCAAAATTGCAATCTCCTTTTCTATTAACAATTGATAAATTTATTCACAAGGCCTTTTCTTTGCCATATTGAATGCATATGCATAACTAATTTTCTTTCTATATAGCTGATATATTGTCAATTTTAGCTCATATAATTACAGAGAGAAGATATTTAAGACTTTCAAAGATGATTTAGCATCCTTTTAAAACTTTCTTCGTTTAATGGACTTCCAAATGCTTTGGTTTGATCTGCACTGATGACACACAAGTTGTCGAAATATGCATATGCAGAAAATAAATTAACAGTAACTTTGGTATTTTGTTATTTCAATAAAGTTTGATACTCTAGAACAAGCGATAGAAATGCCATTATTTAACTATTAAACGCCACTACACGTACTTAAGCATGATTTTGCATGTACATATGGGTAGTTTTTTTTATTGTTAAACATACAAGACAGGCTGATTTTAAATATGTAATTTAACAGAAGGCCTTTACCTCCAAATCGATGAACAGACAGACAATATATATTTACCTTTATTTGTTTGATACTGGGCTGAAATGTGAAATAAATTTAGTGTGAATTTTTGTACCACTGCTTTTCTTTTAATGATAGCATACACATTAAAAGTGCTATGGACAATAACAAGCCGGTTTTCCAAGAATTTGATCATAGTATAATAATATATCAACAGCAAAATGAATGAAAAATCCCACAAATTAGGGATGATACAAATTGAGACTTAACACAGTAAAACAAAAACGTTAAACACTGAATCAGAACCGAAAAAGCACTTGAACTCATCCACAACGAAATTTCTGGTGTTATCAATAGGTCGTCTGCAAGGGCAAACGTGCTCACCCTTCTCAACTTTTTTTTTCTCTCATCACATTGACAGTTGAACTCTGGTATTTTTTTTCAATTTTTGTAATTTGAGTAAAAGGAAAGAAACTCTGATTCCAAATTGAACAAGAATTGACATGTCAACCAGATTGACTATCTGTTTGATAATGAATGTATTACATTTAATACATTTAGGTCTATTACAATGTTGTTTCCTTTAATATATTTGAATTCTGCACTCTGGTATGCATTTTCCCTTAGTTCATCTTTACATGAACATATTATTGGCACGTAATAGCGATTAAAAAGATGTCGTTCTCTCCACCAATAAAGGACAGGCTTCCATAAAAATAACAGTTTAACTGCTAGTATTGTCCTGAAATACTTAATATGCTTTTATGTATTCAATACGTGACATCTGGGTTGTGTTCAACCCGGATGCCAGTTCTGATACTATACTAAAAATTCAATACATCAATACGTTGAGAAGGAAACACTAATTAATGTACATTGTTGAGCTAAGGGGATTTATATTGAATCTGTTGTAGCGCTTTAGGTTAGTTATTTTTCGTCAATTAAAATTTAGTTAAAGAATTATCATGAAGAAACAATTTTAGGTATACATTTCAGTTTCATAAATATTTTATTTTTAATTTTGTATATATTTATTTCAATGCGCCAAGAATCAAGTCACTCCCTCTGACTGGTATTTGAGGTTACCGTTTCCGCCTTCAATGACACGAGAGTTCCAATCTCGAAAGTCCCATATTGAAGTATAGTGTAATATTCTATAACACGTGTTTGGATGCTTTACTACACTACAGATACATATATACTAATGAAAACCCCTAAATGTTGACAATAACTTTAATCAGGAGGAGTCTATATAATCTATAGTAAAAATACAATAAAGTTTGTACATTGTATATTTCAGCAAATTATGCGTAATGAGATGTACTAGAGGCAATAAAAAAATATGTAAAACTTAGTAATTGTAGCATGAAAAATTGTAACAGCGGACACAAACGCTGACTAAAAAGTCGTTTAAAATTAGGGAAGTGAAAAGAACAAATCTGAGTTATCACGAGGTGCTTGCAATTCATGAACACCTCACAATTATATACGATACACAATCATAACATACATTTGCTAATTTTCCCATATGTTTATCGAAATAATAAACTCTTTCTCGGTATCATTATTATACAAGTTAATAATAAGCAGGACATGCTTACCCTTCCCGAGCACCTGATGTCCTCTTGTTTATTGAGAGTTCACACTGTTAGTGCTTTATTTATTTGTATTGTATATGTAATGTTCGTGTGTTTTGTGGGCATGTGGTGTCTTTGGTCTTCCGTCTTTTGGTGTTCTTGCTTTTGCCTTGTCTCTGGACTTTGATTTGTGTAATCTTGTGCTTTGTTCCTTCGGTATTCTACTGCCGTTGTTTTAATAAATATTTTTTAAATAGAATAAAAAAGATAACAGGAAACACCTACAATGGCCCAAAAACATAGCCACATGCCACTAAGTAAATAAGAACTGCACAAGAAAGAAAAAAAAACAATTTGCTTTTGAAGAACGTGCTTTATCTTTTTATTTATTTATTTATTTATTTATTTATTTTTATTTTTTTTTTCATTATTTTTTTTTTAAACAACGAACAACAATGCATGAACCAGCTAATGTAAAAAGATTTAGTAAGAATATGTAAGATGGTCAATTTCGATAGATTCTGAACATTTTTGTTGTAGTTTTGATCGTGAATAATAATGTATACCTGGATTAAGGATAGATTTTGAGGAATAAACTAATGATTTTCTCCATGGATTATGGACAATAACATCTTTACAAGAAGAAATGGTTCACACGTTAATGATGGTAGAACAGTACATACCTGTAACAAAGTATACTTACAACATCTTATTGTTTTCAAAGGTAAATACAATTCTAGATGATCTTTCGCTTGCAAAACATGTTTAGGTCCGGAAGATATCAAATTTAACTCTTGTAAGTCAATACCTTGTCCTATTCCTATCACAAAAACTTCAATATTTGTTGAGTGAAGAATAGGTGCCTCATTTATCACGAGAATATTTTGTCCGTTAGATTTGCCGTCGGTAATAACCACAAGGAAATTCGGTACATTCGGTCGATCTCCCGTTCCTGGTTTGAAGCTATTCTCCCTGACGAATTTTAACCCTTTCCCTGTTTCTGTATTTCCCACACGATACTGAATACTTTTTATACCGTTTTCAAGATCATTGATATTTTTATATGTGTTCATATCAAACCATTTGTACACAGAGCGCGAAAAAGAAACTATTCCTATCTGAACATTGTTCGGTCCAATTACATAATGTTGAGCAAACTGAGCTACTAATTCCAAGTCTTTCTGAAAATAATTTGGTCCAATACTTCCACTAGAATCCAAGAGAAACACAATGTCTGCCGGATCAGATATGCACCCTTTGAAATATAAAAAATACTCAAAATAGATTAAGATTAAAATAAGAAAAACTTAAAAATCTGTACAAAACTGGCATTTTGACCAAGTGAAGTTATAATCGATATTCGAATGAACAGCTTTCTTATTTTTTTTTAGAATGCAGTCTTTCGATTTTTTTTTCTTTAAAATAAAAGTGTCAGCGTTTAAATCCCAATATACGTCCGCCACAGCATTTCTACGAACTGTATTATTTTATTTACACTCTTTCATGTAAGACCAAACATAGTTCATGATACACGTAGGAAATTATATCCTCCGATTTTTTAATAAGTATATAAACGGTAATTTTTTATTCATTTAAATAAAAGATATCCTTAAGGATGGTCACTCCTCGAGTTTATAATATCAATAATTCAAAATATTGTTTTTTATTTATTGACTATTGATTATACATCATTTTAAGCAAAAAATTTTGATCGGCCAGTGTGACCGTTTTTTGGAGTTTAACGACATAAATTTTGACTTTTCATTCACTTTGCAGTTAGGCAATCAACCTTTGAAATGCAAAGAGAATATCCAGAATTTCATTAAGTTTTGTAAAAGACTATTGAAGATGTAAACAATGGTATTTTGCAAAGAACAGTGGGAGTCGGTGTGCCAAATTATCTAATGCATCATAATGGATGAAATAAGATAATTCTGAAAGTAAGGGACGGTTTAAAAAAATCTGAGGAGTGACTATCCTTAAATTGAAGTATCTGGAGACATTTCATTTCAGCCAGTTCTCTGGATTGGATTAGGAATTATCATAGATTAGACAAACATTCTCAAATAAGTTGCTAGAAATACATCCCCGATTTCAATTGATATTATTTTAAGGGCGGCAGGAATTACAGATAACAGAATAACAAGGATTACATAAAAAAAACTAGTATGTCAGTTGTCCAAAGCAACTGAAAAGGCTTTCTCAGGGTTTTCATAATTGGTTGTCCTGATAACTTATTTTAATTTTCTCCCTTAGCTTAATACATCAAGCGTAATGAATTTTTTAACGTCAAATAAAGTTATTAGCTGAAAATTTAACCTTTGACCTAAACCTCATTTTGAAGGTCACTTTTTTTCAAAACATGTTTGTATGAAAGTCTTTTATGTATTTTTGAGAGTGTAAAGCTAAACCCGACTATGGACATAAAACGGTGGATTTTTTTCTCAAAAGCCCAAAAGGTTTGTTGAATAAAAATGCAACATAATAAGTGAAAACCGAACTGTTAGTATAAAACAAATAATCCAAGGGCAATGATAATATCGAGAAATAAAGAAACAAAGACATAGTATGAGTACGGCACAGAAAAAAAACATACAAACATGTGAAAAGATGAACAACACGAACCCAATAAAAATCATGGGTGAGAACAGGTGCACCGGTAGAGAAAGCATCTCCTGCTTCTTATAAAACACACCGTCGTGTTTACTTGTCATTCAGGTAGTACAGTCAAAACAAGAAGAGGAAACAACATTTAGGTTTTTAAAGGGAAAGATCTTTTGTCGTCTGGGTAACAGATATCCGATAGTGGCCCACAAGATCGTGATGTCGACCTTAAAACTTTTGTATTGATGTTTTCAAGTTATGAGTAACATACCCTTGTTTAAGTATTGCAAAGATTCGATAACAGGAAACACCCACAACGGCCGAAAATCACAATCACATGCCTGGAAACCACACAAAAAGAACACTAATAGAAAGACAAAAGACATACAACGATAAGAACTTGGGATAGCCGGACTTTGTAAAGGTACTAGCAAAAGCCAACGGACGGGTTAAACCTATTTATGGGTAAATAAACATCCCCTTCCTATATCCCGTTTCAGTATAGCATGATAAAAAAAAATAGAACCCAATAAAGCTGGACTATTAACTCAATGACCACTCTCTTGAAAACCCAAGACCACTACCTGGAAAAAAAGAAAGAAAAAGACAAACAGGATCTAGAAAGATGGGTAAAGGAGCCTAGTCTGCCGGTACTGTCGCACTACGGAAGAAAAATTAAACACAGAATTTTTCGAAGGTTTTGGTAAAGAATCAAAATGTATTAAACTTCACTTCAAACGTGTGTAAAGTAAGACCATACTCCAAGCAGTATAATGACATCTTCCTTGTTTTTTCTAACTCTAAAGCTAGCTTTTCCTTTAACCGGTACCAAGTCCTGCAATCCACGTTGTTAACGTGGGTCATTTGTCCTTTAAGTGTTTTTCTTTTGCGTGTTCCCTTGTTGATTGTGGTATCTAATTGTGATTTTCGGTCATTGTAGGTTTTCCAGTTTCTTTTCTGTAGTAATTGTCTACAATGGTTCTGGGCAAGGCTTTCCGTAGTATAACCAGAAGAATCCGCATAGATAAGGTATTCGCCTTTTCATCACCTTGGGAAAAAAGCGGCATGTACAACGTAGCTCTGTAGACGGAGTCCATGAAAATCCGATTCAAGTGCCGATATTATTCTAAATTGAAAAGGTCACGAACTGATGTTCAAAAGGAAGATAAATTTCTGGTCTAAATCAATAGAACAAGTACCCCCTTGTTTAAAATCAGCAACTATCGCTTTGTTTCTTGACTTCCACGCAATTCAAAATTCCGTGCTGAATTAGAGAATAAATCCATTCTCCTAAGAGCTTCGTTGAATATGAATTCCGTGCAAGCGTGAACGATCAATGTCAACAACTTGAAGGTATAGATTGTTAATGAAACTTGATTCCTAAGGTTTAACTCAATCCATCGTGGTTTTGTCCTTAGCTATATTTGATAAAACTGATTATTCGGATTTCGTTTGGTTCTATGCATTTTAAACATTTTTTTGAAAATGAGTAATTAATTTACAAAATGGCCATACAGTTCATTAAAATTATTGAAGTTGAAGTCAACATATGTGTTATGGTCTCATGTTCATTTACTCCATATCCTTTCGTAAAATAAAATAATGTTTATATTTCAGTTTTTCTATAAAAATAAAAAGTGCAAAAAGTAATACAATGTAATATACAAGATAATGTGTAGATTAATATTATTGACTATAAAAACCCGAATGATTGCTTAAATAAATATGACTAATTCTGAAAAGGGAACGAAAAAAAGACCAGTCTTACCTTTTTGAGACTTAAAATGAGCAGCTTTCACTAAAATGCTCTGCAGTAGTATAAATCTGAAAAATGCTATAGATTTAATATAATAAATATAGAATCCACGGAAATATCTTTTGAAAGATTTGAAGTAAAATTTTACCTGATATCTGGTCCTGTTAACCAAACTGGTGAATTCTTCTAGAGCAAACATTCATTTAACAAATAGATCAAAATTACACTCTGCTAATTTTCCTTTTCCATTTTTAGCAAACACATGTAAGAATCAAAGGCGGATGGCGTTCACATTACAGAGTTACTACATATAAATGGCAGATCATCTTATAACTTCCGACATAGACATTTCAGTGGAATCCGAATTTTCAAAAAACTGTCACATTCAGAATGTTACTAAATATCGAGTCTGCGTTCTGTGTAACTGTTGCTTTGCGCCCCGTAAATCATAATCATTATACTAAGAGACGTTGTAGATCCCCAGTTTTGTGGGGTAACAAGCTATCGCTTTATATTGATTTGTGGCATTCGTGTTAAATTGACGATATTTATGTTGACACTGCGGCAATCATGACGGCTTGGCGCATTCGCGTTAATGTTTTGGCATTCATGTTGGAAAATTGTTATGTTGAGTTCAATTTCTTTCCTTTTTTTTTCCTTTTTCCTTTTTTTTGTGTGTGTTTGATGTGTCATCTCCATTTGTGTTCTTATGTGCATTTACTCAATATATTTTTTATTGTTAATCTATATAACTATGATTTTAAACCTTTGATTTTGGCATTGTACGGTCGGCTGCAGGCATTACTTCTCTAAAAACTATCTAATAACATATCTTATTTAACCCAAAATTCTTTTCAAACAGTTCTATGAAGCCCATTTCGTTCATCATGCATATATTGTCTGTTCCGTATATTGGCTAGTTTGATAGAGCTGTTGATTTTATAGATGGTATCTACAGAATTAACTATGACCACTACCACATGTAACTATGCCATCCTTTGACCTACCAGACAAAATTGACTGTGTTTGTAAAAAAATTTTCATGGTTTAAAACAATTACCCTGCATTTGTAGTGTGTGCCAAAATTTCTTTCAGTTGACTTGATAAGTAAACTATGGTCGTTAGCTCACCTGACCCGAAGGGTCAGTGTGAGCAATTGCCATCACTTGGCGTCCGTCGTCTGTCCGTCCGTCCGTCCGTCGTCCGTTAACTTTTCACATAATCATCTTCTCCTCTGAAACCACTGAAGCAAATTCAACCAAACTTTACAGGAATGATGTACTAAAGGTCCTTTACAAAGATTGCTCATTTCGTTCCAATCCGACAAAAAACATGGCCGCCAGCGCGGAACTTAGATTTAACATAGGACACTATGGGAAAAATCACATTTTCATCTTCTGCTCTGAAACCACTACAGCAAATTTAACCAAACTTTACAGGAATGATGTACTTAAGGTCCATAACAATGATTGCTCATTTCGTTCTGATCCGACAAAAAACATGGCCGCCAGCACGGAACATGTTTTAACATTGGACCCTATGGGAAAATCACATTTTCATCTTCTGCTCTCAAAACGCCTGAAGCAAATTCAACCAAACTTTAAAGGAGTGATGTATGGAAGGTCCTTAACGAAGATTGCTCATTTCATTCTGATCCGATAAAAAAACATTGCCTCCAGCGCAGAACTTACGTTTAACATTGGACCCTATAGCTATAGGAAAAATCACATTTTCATCTTCTGCTCTAAAACCACTGAATCAAATTCAACCAAACTTTACAGGAATGATGTACTAAAGGTCCTTAATGACGATTGCTCATTTCGTTCTGATTCGACACCAAACTTTACAGGAATGATGTACTGAAGGTCCTTAACAATAATTGTTCATGTCTGTCCGATTCGACAAAAAACATTGGCCGCAATCACAGAACATGGTTTAACATTGGACCCTATGGGAAATATCACATTTTCATCTTCTGCTCTGAAACCACTCAAGCAAATTCAACCAAACTTTACAGGAAAGATGTACTTAAGGTCCTTAACAAAGATTGTTCATTTCGTTCCGATCAGACCAAAAACATGGCTGTCAGCGCGGAACTTTGGTTTAACATTGGACCCTATGGGAAAAATCACATTTTCATCTTCTTCTCTGAAACAGCTAAAGCAAATTCAACCAAACTTTACAGGAATGATGTACTGAAGGTCCTTAACAAAGATTGCTCATTTCGTTCTGATCTGATGAAAAACATGGCCGCCAGTGCTGAACTTGGGTTTAACATTGGACCCTATGGGAAAAATCACATTTTCATCTTCTGCTCTGAAATGGCTAAAGCAAATTCAACCAAACTTTACAGGAATGATGTACTAAAGGTCCTTAATAAAGATTGCTCATTTCCTTCCAATCCGACAAAAAACATGGCCGCCTGCGCGGAACATGGTTTAAAATTGGACCCTATGGGAAAATCACATTTTCATCTTCTCCTCTGAAACTACGTAACCAAATTCAACCAAACTTTACAGGAATGTTGTATGGAAGGTCCTTTACTAAGATCACTCATTTCATTCCGATCCGATAAAAACATTGCCGCCAGCACGGAACTTAGGTTTAACATTGGACCCTATGGGAAAAATCACATTTTCATCTTCTCCTCTGAAACCAGTGAAGCAAATTCAACCAAACTTTTCAGGAATGATGTATGGAAGATCCTTCACAAAGATTGCTCATTTCATTTTGTTCAGACGAAAAACATGGCTGCTAGAGCGAACTTGGGTTTACCATAGGACCCTATGGGAAAAATTACATTTTCATCTTCTCCTCAGACACCACTGAAGCAAATTCAATCAAACTTTACAGGAATTATGTATGGAAGGTCCTTTATAGTTTGCTCATTTTTTTGATCCGACAGAAAATATGGCCGCCAGTACAGAACGTAAGGTTTAACATTAGACTCCGTGGGAAAAATCACATTTGCATCTTGTCCTCTGAAACTACCGAAGCAAATTCAATCAAACTTTACAGGAATGATGTATGGAAGGTCTTTTAACAAGGTTGCTTATTTTGTTCCAAATCGACGAAAAACATGGCTGCCAGCAAGGAACTTAGGTTTAACATTGGACCCAATGGGAAAAATCACATTTTCATTTTTCATGATTTATGGAAGGTGCTTAACAAAGATTGCTCATTTTATTCTGATTCAACAAAAAACATGGCCGCCAGAACGGAACTTTGGTTAAACATAGGTCCCTATGAGAATAGATCATATCCCTGAAACCACTGAAGCAAATTCAATCAAGCTTTACAGGAACGATGTACGGAAGGTTCTATGCAAAGATTGCTCATTACGTCCCGATCTAACAAATAAAATCATGCTGCCAGGGCAGAATATAGATTAACATTTGACCCTATGGGAAATTGATCATTTAGTCATCCTCTTTTAAATTACTAAAGCAAATTTAACGAAAATGAATTGGATTACTGTGAAAGTACTTTTATTCGTAGATGCCAATTTTCGTGGATTGCAGACAGACAAGTCGTAAGTTCATGGGTTCTTAAATTCGTGGTTTGAGACTTTCCACAGTACAAATCAATTTGTATTTCGTTGGGTATCAAATTTAGTGGTTTAAGTCAACCACGAAATCTACGAAAATTGATACCCCACGAACAATAGTACTTTCACAGTATGTATGGAACTATAGCTTAACATTAAAATCTGAGGGGAAAAGATCATTTTTGGTCATTAGCATAGACATGGCTTATATTAGAAGCATTTTGTCAGGTGAAAGATTCAGGCTCAGTCCCTGAGCCTCTAGTTTATATATTGTGATTATCTTCAGGTCATTAGGATTGGTTTGTGTTTTTGTTGGGAAATGGATGACTGCGATTGTATTAACAATAAATTATGTGTTGATTAGGATGCCCCATCCATAGAGTTATTAAAGACTAGAGACGTAAGACATCTTTGAATGAATTCCTCAAAACGCCGCTACGGCCCGTCTTGAACTTACTTTGAGGTATGAGCAATGCCCACCGTAAAATGCATCATGGTAAATGAAAGCAATAAAACAATAAAACGTTGTATCCTTGATTTGTATTATCGTGTATTTGTAAAGATTTTGTGCCGTTACTTGTGTTTTAAAGATTCTAATGCAACATTTATATAACAGATCTTTCGATTGTCAAACTGACCGTCATTTTCACTATGTACATGCTTCGGACAAAGCAAGTCCCATGTTTAGTCTGGTTCCTTGTTCACTTACAATTACTTTAAAGATAAATAAGAAACGAAACTGTTAAATTGCATCAAAATCGCAATAACAGTAAACTATTTGCATGTCCATGGTCGTCAATCTTAATTTGACTCCCAACATATCCGCTTACAGGCTCCGCTAAACTGCATTTATGCCGTCAAATATGAAAAAGAAAGGAACTGGGGTTAATGTCAAGGAGACAACATTCCATATCCAGGTTAAAACGACCCAAAACAAAGCATCTAGGGGTCACCGTACGGTCTTCAACACAGTGAGGAACCTCACACCATATAGCAAGCCCTAAATGGCCCCAAAAAGGTAAAAAAAAAAGTTAATACATCAATGGAAACAAACCACATCCAATAACCCAAATATCAAGAAACTAAAATTTTATAAGAACACACGGACAAGCCAATCACCAACATATTCCTGACTTGGGACAGGCGCAAAAATTGCGATGGGGTTAAACTCGTTATCCTGGATCCAAACCCTCCCCCTATGTGTGGTGAATGGCTAAAAAATAAATACACAAAAAGACTCACAGTAAAAATCAATCTAGAAAAAAGTCCAACTTATCAAGACGAGTACCCTTACAATGAAGTACATAAAACATGAAGACAATACATACAGGTACTGTCCGGACAAATTATCGCAGTTATTGACAGCTAGCTAAGGACATAATTTCCGTTGACTATGATATCAAGCCATCTTACATATGAAACTTCATTTGAAATACTTCTAAATAGATTTGATATAACAACGTCATCAATTTTGAAAGAAGAACATGATATTGTGCAATGCCAAAAACTGCCAATATGAAAAATTGTTTAAATTTAGTTATGGTGGAAAGCATTTAGGAGATGATCAATATTTTTGCCAACAAAAACCAGAAGTAACGAATTAACAACAATGCTGTATTTATATCCTTTATAAATAAGTTTGTTCAACGGATTAATAAGTTTTGAAGGACAATTTTTTTATTTTATGCGCTTTGTAAAAATATTGCCATAGAAGTTTGGATGTGAAATGCCCTGATGTATAAGAGCCCTGCAACGTCATCAATATAAGAAATCTACGATTGACACCCCTGGACATTCAAATAATGTACTGTTATTGCTTAAACTGATTGGTTATCACAGCGACTTCGGTAGTTTCAAGCTAGAAAATATCTATTACCACTTGGCCGATGTTTCTGGTGGTATACTTTTATTTCCTAAGCGTATCAACCAATCCAGCAGTCAGTGCATTTGTACATCGGTCTTGGTCCGAAAACCATTTTTCCTTCGAAAATTTGCATAAACATTCTTAAATCTTAGGAGTATCTCGCTTGTGCATAGCTTTTGTTGTATCTGATTTTGGCTTTTTATTCAGATCCAATATATCGGCAAACAAATACCGAAGCAAGAACGAGGAAAGGGGAAATTCTAAAATCATAAATCCAAAATCACGGCAAACACCAACTGGTTAAATGTTCTTTAACTTTAAAAATTCAGTTTATGGTCTTCCAAATGTTTTGATTTTATCTGTACTAAAGAGGCATCCGTTGTTGTAACTGCCACATGCGGTATTTAGTTATTGATCAAACCATGCTTTGCATTGTATTATTGGCCGTAAGAAGATATTTTGCAATGGTAACCATAAATATTTGAGGTAGCTAGATAATGCGATTGCAATACACCGAAAAAATACAAACCAGCAACAATTTGGCATTTGAATCACGCGTCCAGTCAACCTTGACATGGACAATACAAGAAAACAGAAAATGCGACCGTGCTTGCACATGATAGGTGACATTTGTCTGTTATTAAAGAAAAAAATATTCAAAATACTTACATAATGGTTTTCATTTCATGGCCTTCCTGTTAACATTAATCAGAATATTATTCTTGAATATGGCCAAGGTGACTAAAATGATAAGAATTGTAACTGATTACTGGACTACATACAGTGAGTCTAATGTGGTTTCCACTCCTTAACATGGCCCAATTATTGTCCGATAGTGCACTTCTAGTACGTTTTAAGTATGCTGCCAATATATATTTATTGAACAAGCATTGATGAACATAATCCAAATATTCATACATACGTACCACATTTCAATTGAAATATAAAGGAACGTTACAAAATATATAAATCCTAATAGAGGAAGCATTATGTTGAACGTTTATAAATCTGCCAAAATGTGTTGATATGATTTAAGCTGAAGATGCATAGGCTGTAAATTGGCAATCTACAAATTAACAGTTACTTCTGAGTGTATTAATTGAAGTGTAAAATGCTATTGAATCCATAAATAGAAACTAAATTAATGCCAAATATACTGAGCAACACAAGAAACGCACCACTTGTTTAATATTATATTGTGAAATTCACAAAAATCGAAGTCCAAAGACAGGGCAAAAACGAGAACACAGAAAACAATGACGTTAGACACAAAAACAATGACGCCAGACAGACACAAAGCACAGAACCAGAAACCACAACATTCAGAACAAAGGCACTCTCAGTGTGAACTCCAGTGAAACTGATTGTTTTTCATCTTTAAATTAAGGACCCTTAAATACTTAGCTTTGCTCATAACTCATAGTTATCTTAAGGTGACCCTAGTACCCGTTTGAGTGGAATTTATTGCTAGATGTCGAGCAACGCTACATGTATTATTTTTTACCCGTACATACATGGAGGCGGGATCGTCAACAAACATATAGTTGACTGACAAAATGTTCTAACAGCTGCTGACATCCGTAACCCGACAAAAGTAGTAACAGATGACGAAGACAACATTTAAACAATAAAAGGGCACTTGTCAAATCAAAAGTGAGAAAACTTGCCTGAAATAAATCTAGAGATGACGGCACAATAATCAGGTGGTCAGAATAAAGAACTGAAATTACAAAAAATACAGTGAAATTCGATATAATCAACTGACCCAAAAAGAAACCTTTTAATTGCTTCTTCAACCTGAGCATTCCGACATCCTGTGTAATTGGACAAATTGTTTTGGTCCGACGACTTGCCAAAATTCGAAAGTACGATAGTGCATTCATATGAGATATTCGCTACAGAACAAGTACACCATATCGAAAGGTATATAGAGCATGCATCTCTCGCAAGGAGGATCTTTTTACAACAGAGACTAACTCCATGCAGTCTGAAATAAGCAATAAATGGATATGGAGTACATATACATGACACAAAAGTCTCTACAAAACACGACAAAAACAGGCCTTCAACAGTGAGCTATGCTCATACCTCAAAGTAAGTTCAAGACGGCCCCTAGCACCTGTTTGAACGGAACTCATTGCTAAATAACGAGGAATGCTACATTCATGTCTTTTTCACCTGTGGACCCATGGAGGCAGGATCGTCAAGAAATATAAAATAAAATGGTAAAGTGTTCTTACAACTGCTGTCATCCGTTGCCCGACAAAAATACTAATAGAAGACGAATACAACATTTAAATAATCACGGAGCACTTATCAAGTCAAAAGTAATTGGCATGATAAATAACAAAATACCGAAGTTACTGTAAATTTAGTTTCTGCATATGGCCATTTCGACAACTTATGTCTCTTCAGTGCAAATAAAATCTAAACTTTTTGAAGACCATAAACTCAAAGATGTTTAAAACTAAAAGAGAACGAATAACCAAATGTGATCTTAACGGAAAGTCAAAATCAGCTCAGGACAGAGATTTGCATGAGGGAGATACTCCTTAGTTTTCAATAAAATTTACAAAAATATAGATATTGCATGTTTCCAAATTAAATCGGCTTTTGGGTCAGCACCGATTATTTTACGAAAGGATGTGGAGTAAATGCATACGAGACCATAACATATATGCTAACTCCAACTGCAATAATGTTAATGAGCTGTATGACCATTTTGGAAATTAATTGTTCCTTCGGTATTCTACTGCCGTTGTTTCCTCATCAGCAGCACTAGAACCCAAACTAGAGGCTCACCTGAGCCTGTATCGCTCACCTGGTTAACATGTGCCGATTTTAAGTTTTAAGTGTATGTTTAAAGGAAATCTTCATTCCAAACAGTAGTCATGGAACAATCCAAATTAAAACAGCGTTTGAAGGACCTTCTATACATCATTCATACAAAGTTTGGTTAGAATTGGCTTCTAAAGCAGTTTCAAAAAAAGACGGTTAAAATGCAATTTCCCATAGACTTCAATGCAAAACTATGTGCCACCATTGCCGCAATGTTATTGCCACCACTGCCACCCCATCATTACGAAATGAGGATTTTTTGTAGAGAACCTTTGAGTCATCATTCCTATAAAGTTTCAAAACATTTGGCCTTGTAGTATCAGAGAAGATATTTGAAAATCGGCCAATTAGAAAAAAGAATTGCTTCTGGCAGCCATGTTATTTGACCAATCAGCAAGAAATGAGGAAACTTTGTAAAGGACCTTCCATACATCATCCATGCAAAGTTTGGTTGGAATTGGTTCAGTGGTTTCAGATGAGAAGATTAAAATGTGAAATGTTAACGATGGACA
>MJUU01018326.1:6561-22971 GCA_002080025.1 Modiolus philippinarum | reverse complement strand
CCACTTCTTTGTTAAAAGAATCATTTTTACTTAGTAAAATCATGGTTTTACTGATATGACGGATATTTTGGAGCAATTAAATATAAACATGGATATCGTTAAAGAATGCTACTAGTATAAAAAAGCTAATAAGAAATCAAAATAGATCAAAATGGAATATTTTTATGTAAATATTCAAGACGATATTTTAACAAACATTGATGAAAATAGTAAACTTGATACATAAAACAATAATGTGCAATCTCTGAAGAGGGTTATCTATCCTGTCAAACTTACGAATACAGAAAAATAATTACATAATATAGAATAAGCGATCACAATTAAGGGGAAAAATATAATTTCAAATTCTAAGAGAAGAAAGACTTTGTTCAAAAAAAAAAAAAATAAAAAAATAAAAAAAAAAAAAACTATTTTAAAATGAAATTGAATTTTTTGTACATAATCTGATTTTTTGATAAAATTTAATTACATCCTAAACGAACAAACTATGTTCCCTTTTAAAACAGTGAACTGAACCGAGGACAGGGACTCTTAAATTGTTTACTTAATTCATTGTTTGTATTTTGTACTTATTGTTTGAATTTTCATTTGTATACATATATATGTATAACAAAATACGGAAGTTACTGTGAATTTACTTTCTGCATAATATGCTGATTTTGACAACTTATTTTATATTTTTTCAGTATCACTATCGACCAAATGCAAATCGATGGGATCATTATTAGAGTCTAAACAATAGATGCCATTCCGATTAAGGAATTATTACTGTCATAAAAACAATAATGTTTACGACAGTAATAATGACTTTTTCATCAATTGCATATATTGTTTTGACTATCATAATTGTTCGTCGATTCGCACTTGGTCGAAAATGAGCATAATAGTAATAAAACATTAATTAGGGTCGAATATTCTGATCCTTGATGAACAATGAATATGCTTTTTTATATACTTCATCAGAGCATACTTAAAGATCAAACTTCTTATTTTAATAACGATATTTTATTTGACATGAAAAAATGTCTGTCTCCTATTTTAGGCACAAGAAGGTTGCACAATACTGCATCAGTTGAACACAAGATATGAGCAGGATATACCTGACAGTAGTCAGAACTTAAGTGCTGACCCGAAAAACGATTTATTTGGAAATTGTTTAATTTAAGGATGATTTGCTTCGTGCATAGATCTATCCTTTGCCGATTTCGGTTTTTCTACTTGATCCTGACTGATAATTTGTTCTCTAACAACTATAACATAGCTTTCGATTAATGGTCTTCCAACCGTTTTAAGTCGATCTGCATGAGAAGACATAAGTTGTTGAATAACAAAACAACGAAGTTTACTGTGAATTTGGTTATGGATATGCGCATTTGGACAACTTATGCCTCTTCAGTGCAGATCAAATCATATGATTTTGGAATCTATAAACTGAAATATGTGTAAAACCTGATAGCGAACATGGAATGTCCATCTGCAGAAATTTATATTTCAGAAAGTTTGGTATTTTATCTGTTTCCTGGAAAAAAAACAGCACTTGAATTCGATTACCCCATGAATTATGTTTTAGCAACGAAATTTAAAATTTGTCATACTTAAATCTTTTAAAATCTTTTTCAGACCTACCAATACGGGTAGAAAGAACATTTGTATCCAGAAAGAATATAGTTCAGAGGAACAAGAAAGGAATACTAGGTTATGGAACGAAAGGCGAATAAAGAGCGAGGTAATTAAACAGATAACAAAGCAATTGACAAAGTTGAAAACAAAGGTAGCTTTGGAGCCTGTGAGCTTCATTTTCGTTGTCAAGGATGATTATGAGAGACAGCGGAAGGCACGTCCTAGGTTCTGTGGACGAGCTGAACTGTACAAAAGTTTAAAAAATGCCTCGCCAATATTGACAAAGGAGGAGGTTGTTAGGGGGAAAAGGTTTGAAAGTTACTTTCCCTCGAAAAGTGAGGTTACAGAAGACATTCCAACAATAACACCCTCAAAACTACCGTTCGGACCAGGTCATAGCAAAAAGCTTGCCGAGTCTCAAAAAAAGAAATTGGAGCACGTGTCAACCTCCATAGACCATGGCACAGAAATAACAATAGGTATTAAATGATGTTTATTTGTTTGCAATACTAGTTTAGCTTTTCAATTGTTTCTAAACTATTTACTACTTCAACGCTTTGGTAAAATATAAAATTACGCCAGCATTTGAACTTGGAAAGTTTCATTTAAATATATATATTGGTTAATTTCTTTATAAAAAAAACAGTGCAGCTTTATGAATTTTCACAACTTTTCTTGTTAACAACGTGATTAAAAGAGCACTGTTCAGACCACCCAAGAGAAAGTCTTCATAGTTTAAATGTGTTGCATCCACTGGAAACCAATATTTTAGAAACCGTGCAGTCGCAATTGCACACATAATGATCACGAAAAAAAGAGAAAAAATATACCACAATCAGTAAAATAGCAAGTGAACTTTAAAATGAAAATATACATATACATGAAAAAAAAATGAAATGAGATGATATAAATATACATGGAAAAAATCCCTGCAAATACATGACAATGTAAAGGAAATGGAACAAAGCGTTCGTTGTTTATCTTTGTCTTAAAGGCTCTATTAAAAATGCTTTCAAAAATGAGCAAACACTCATACATGAATAACCGTTCTTGTATCAGCTATAAAAATATTTGAAAAGATTGTACATTTTTGTTTTTTTTTTTGCAGCTATGGAATCCCCAACTTACAAATCTAAACGGCCAAGAAGCAAAGGACCAGTGCAAGACATTCGACGTGTTAAATCTACCAAGCCAAACAACAAAAGACAAGTACAAAACAAAACACGTGGTAAATCTACAATTCAAAGAAACAAAGGACCTTTACATGGTAAGCAAACACATGCGCTCAAAAAATGTATTCCTAGTTCATTGTTTTTTATTCAGTGAAAGTAATTCATGGTAATTACATTCTTAATTCATTTGGATGGTTTTTTTTTTCTTACCTGAAATAGCAAAGGCCTTGTCAATAGATTTGCGTAATCACATGGCGTTTTAAAGGACCTAAGCCAGGAAAATAATCAAATTATATTTAAGCGACTGTGTATTTCCAAGAAATTAGGGACTTACAAGGCTAAAAGGATCAATATTCCAACATACATGTATATTGATGTGTATAACATTTAATGTAAAAAAAACAAAAGCGTTGTTCAATTGTTTGGTTTTACGTATTTGTAGAGGCTTGCAATTTTTTACTCAGCATTAATGACTTTTGAGCAACATATTGCATACTTTCTAAAGATGACACAACATTTGATACTATGTTTTCAATTTGAATATTTTTGTTCAGTTTGTAAAATTCAGAATATTTTATCTATTTATTTATTTGCTACTTTTTTGATAACTTTGATAAAGCGGTTGATTTATCGGTCATGTTTTCATTTTCATTTAAACACAGTAGACAAGACAAAATAAATTAAGCTCTAAAATGATAGCAAATTCCAATATTACATATTTTATCGGTATTTTTTTTAACAATGTTGAAATCGGTTCTTCTGTATTAAAAAAGAACTAATTACACCTGTTGATTTATCTTGCCTTTGGTTTTATTTGAATAAGTTACTTACATCGATGCAGGTAAAAAAGTTACAGAGGTCTGCAAGAAAGGAAAGAAAGACCAATCATTGGCACTTGACAAAGGTACATGTATGTTAATCTTCACATAATGTGTCCACCAAATGCATTTGTAGGATATACAGTTTTATAGGAATACGTAGCAAAAACGTTTCTAAATGAATACTAAAGAAAAAAACATAAATAAAAAAACAAATTTACATGACAATATAAGGATCCCACACAAAGAGAAAACATAAATGACGGCGCGGAAACAGTCTATAATACAAAGTCTTTAAAATTATTATAATACCAGGAATATGATCATGTGCTCCAGAAGGATGAGCAAGGTGTTACACAAATTATGACTAAACGACAAAGACAAAACAAACAAACTCCATCAAGAAAGAACTAGCAGTCTGAATCAGCAATGTCATCACCTTGATATATCATTAGGCGCTCCAGAAGTATAAGCATAATCTGCTCCATACAGAACATCCGTCACCTACAAATGTATTATTAATAGTACCTAGGATTGACGACAATGTGTTTCTGTAGATATTTTATATGTCATGAAGTTTGCTATTGAAATAAAATGTGGTTGTGAAGCAATACATTCGCATTTAAAATATACTGTATTGTTGCAAAAATTCTGGCAAAATCCTAATTAAAATAATTTTGAAACGATCTAAATAGTGCTTTCTGAGCGTAAGGGTAAATATAGATTACATCACAAGATCCCGTTCATTGTCATATTTTATCCACTAGAGATAGTTAAATTTAAAAAAAATTAATTGCGAGGCTTGCCGAGACTTACAGTGATTTTACAATATTTTTATGATCTGTAGTTACTATTTTTTACGATTTAAATTGGAATCAAAATATTTGAGGTTATATTTTACTTAGATATATAGTAAATTATAACATCACTTTTTTCTATTTTTGTTTTAATCGTGACAGTTAGAAAACTACAGATCATAAAATTATTTCAAAATTACTGTAAGAAACTACATGTCAAGCTCTTTTTATCAATGCAAATTTCATGAAAATCGGTCCAGAAATTAAATCTATTTTACAAAAACCGTTTTAACAAGAAATGAACAGGTACATTTCACTTGTTGAAATACTTTTGAGCACTGAGTGTAGATTAATTCCTATTGGATTACAGTATAACGACGTTACTGTGAATTGCACTGAAGAGACATAAGTTGTCGAAATGCGCATATGCAGAAAAAAAAATCACAGTAACGTCGGTATTTAGTTATTTATTAGCCCAGTCCTTTTTGATAACTTTATATGTCTCTTCAATGCGGATTAAGGTCAAAATGGGTTTCTTCATATTGGACTGATGAGGGTTTTTTCGTCAGCTAAGTCACGTAAATAATTAACAAAGCGTTTTCTGCCTTTCGAAATCATGCAAAAGTGAAAGGAAAGTTGTTAAGATGTTATATTTTCTAATCAATATAATATCATTTTTATATTCGCTACGTATTTTGTAAGTATTCATTTGCATTGGCCTTCAGCCTGAAGACATCATGTTAATATAGAATACCTTGAAATCAGGACTAAGCAAGTATAAAAAGTGGCCAGTCAATAATTTTATTACATGAACTGTCATCCCTAAGGAGTATAATTATTCATTTCGTAATAAACAAAATTATATTGTTGTGATTCTTACCTTTTTGATTTCATTTTGTTTTATCTTAAATATTTCAGAATTAAATGACGTAGAGGGTGTAGAGCCTTTGAACGACCCACATGTGGATTGTCAAAATAATGTCATTGATCAAACTGAACCAAATAATCAACCACTTAAGGTATTTATAACGCACATTGCAATGCATTCTTTTTTCTTGACAATTCCCAATTTGCTAAAGATTTCAGATGCATGTGATAGGACTTAATGAATTTGATGTGAACAAAAGTCAGGACATAATTAATAATATGACTATTTGTCTATCTGCAGTATTTCATTTTAGAGGTGGGTAGGTACGCAAATTGATTTTTTTAATGTTTTTTGTTTTTCTCCAAAACATGAACAAATAAGTCATTTTCTAAAGTATTAACATTCATTACAAATTTCATTAAGGTGGTTCGGTAGTATTCCGCAATTTTGATTTCATGTTTCATGTTTGATAGGTATTTTTTATTAAAGACATTTACAAACATTTTAAAATTTGGAAAAACTTTTTAAATGCTTCGCTTAAAACACAAATATTTGGCCCATATTTCCTAGCCAAGCATTCATTTTAGACAAAAAAATCAGAATTGTATTTATACTGTACTTCTTGGAAATGAAAATTTAAACAAGGGAAGTAATTTCAAAAAATATTTTACACATAAATCACTACGAAAATTTTGATTTTGTACAATAATTCGTTACCCTCATTTTCTTGGTTCAATACAGGGTTTAGAAATATATAAGATTCATCAAAAAATAACTTTTAAAAACTGCTTATTTTCCTCAACGTTTCAAATAAAAAATACCTAATTTCGGTGAAAGAGTGTGAGCTTATATGGACCGTGAACCCAATTTTTCTTTCATTTTTTAGAAGTTCAATATTTGAAGAATAATTCTGCAAACTTTTAAAAAATTCCGATGGATTTTGCTCATATCCCCCGAACCACCTTAACTTATGTATTAGTATTTTTTCTACAATGCGGGTGGTAAATAATTCCAAACAAGGAAACAAACAAGAACGAGAAAAATATATTATTAGCAGTTTACCTCATGTCGAGAGCTAAAGGCTGTTTGAAATGGAGCCATGCACACAGTTTCTGGATTTGAAATACATTTTAGTCTGTATAATATTTTTACATTGAACATTCACAAGGTTATTTGTTTGATTTATAATCAAACAGAAATTCAAACCCCTCATGTACTACACATTCATGAAATTCTAGCAAGATTCAGGGGCTAATGTAATTAATTTAAAACCTGTCATAAGTCTTTTGTAACAAACAAAATCCTCAATTTTATTTATGTATATGTATTAATAAAATATTAATATGTTATATATTTTGTCTATCGTTTTAGAAAACAACTTACGAGCTTTTAAGAGAGAACAACATAAGAGAAAATCTATCATATCTGAAAAATCTTAACTTCCTGCACCGCAAATAGTTCAAAGAAAGTAAGATTATCTTTGAAAAACAATTATTATATGAGTAACAACTTTTAAGACATTTCAGGGCAATGAAATCATTTATTGTTTTAATTTTTTCCAAAATACTTTTTCAAAGCAAATGTACTGAATCCAATTTAATTCCCTAGCATTTCGCAAATTCATTTCCTGTCAAAGACAGTGTTTCATTAGAAAGTTGTAGTGAATAGAGAAAATGTTCAAACATACAGAAGGTTCTCACAGTTTTTGAGAGGATTATTTAATTATATTAAGGAATCAATCATAGAGACACTGTGTGCACTTTACAATCGCTTGTTCAGAATTTAATGTCTATTGAATAGTTCCTTTAGCTCTTTTCGAACGTTAAATTACAGTGTTAACTGTAACTTGGATAAAGATAATCAAGATCACATGTTTTCAGTTGACTTAAGGCGTTGAATCTTTTGCTTAACAATATTTTTGTTCATTTTGACAACATCGTTTAGTTCGAATATCATTTTAATAAAAAAATAAAAGATTTCTAGAAAATGACGAACAAATAAAGGGATATGGAGTATATACAAGAAAACTAAATCCCGACAAATACAAAGTTAGATTCAGAAAAAAAGAACGACCTTTTTGTTTTTATACTTTATCTTGAAGTAATGAGGTCTTCAATATTTAGCAAAAACCTCAAAGTAAGTTTATGGATGTCCCAGCACCAGTTTGAGCGGATATTACATATAAGATGTCGAAAATCCGTGCCATTTTTGTCCTTAGATGCGGGATTGTGAACTAATATATCATTGTAATTGTTGTTAAATATATGTGCTTTGTTTCATAATCATTATAAAAACGTTTGCCTCTTGTGGACCTTTGATTTGGCAAAATAAAAATGCTGTATTCTGTATCAATATTGAGTAATACACTCTACCAAACACTGTCATCCGTTGCCCTATTGAGAAGGAAATAGATAATATAATAAAATATACTAAAAACAAAACCTTGATTTCTTTCCGTCAGTCAGTTTTTCATGCAAAACTCTTTCTGGTGCCATTGTAATGAGAAATACAAGTACTAAAAAGATTGATATACAGGTAATAAATATTCTAAAGACTATGTGAAAGATGAATAAAGTACTGAACGTTTTAGCATCAAATTATATCATTTCTTTTTCTTTTTATAGATTCTCAGCACGGTTGTAAAAGAAAATGATAATATAAATGTAGTGGAAACAAACGAGACGGACATACCTGACGTGTCCACAAACGAGACGGACATACCTGACGTGTCCTTTTACAGACCAATGATCGGCTAAATTCAATTATTTTTTTAAATCTAATGCTGTCAGTAAAATATGTGAACTTTTTGGCATAAAACAGTTAATAATGGCTTTGATCAAATAAAAACAAAATACATGCATATTCAATGAATAATAACAATGAATAACAACAATAAATTCAATAACTGTGAATTTATTATCATATTGCAAATAGACCTTGATAGCATCATGAATATCAAAATACCGAAGTCGCTGTTAATGGCATACGCCACAGTTACTGTCGCTATGTGTATCTGAAACGCTACAATACAGTAACGTCATAGTTTGAATTTTCCGCGAAAATGACGTTATAGTTGTTAAACGTTATACATCTGCAGATCAAAGAAGACGGAATTTCAAAGAAACGTGCAATATTTCGGCCTTTTCCGTTTTTAGAAGGATTCCAGACTATTTTGTCGGTTCTTTATTTTATTTTTTATATGTGTTTGTTCTTTGACGTATAAAAACAGTATTTATTATTATTATTTTTTTTTTGTAGTTTTTCAAAATTTCATCAAGAAATACTCAAAGATCTCTCTGAAACTAACATTTTGTACCTTTGTTACTGATTTCAATGATTTCAATTGCATAGCTCTGTCCTTATCTGGCTCTTCTATTTTGATCATATTGGTAATTTCGAATTTGTTCTCTATCAACTTTTACATATTTTGCGATTGATGGATTTCCAAATGTTTTTATTTGATATTCACCGATGAGATATAAGTTGTCGAAATGGTCATATGCACAAACTACATTCACAGTAACTTAGGTTTTGTTATTTAACATAAAACCGGCCAAGTACTATGATCTGACAATCCGTCTTCTTCTTTAGCATATCTATGTTTTATTTCCGACTTACGAACATACCGAAATTGATAAATTTTACTTCTTGATTTCAAATTTCTAAATTTATTTCTCTTCACCTCGAAGAAAATACAAACATGTAGGGGGAAAATGATAATTTCGCCAGGGACAATGCTTTGTTTAGTCGAGATACTCCTATTACTTTTTCATTATCATTTTTTGTAGTTTTAAATGTTTTGGCTATGTCTATATTATCTCTGCCTCACCTGGCACATAATTTTTGCCTTTTCCAATAGGCAAGATATTTCTCCTCTACACTTATATGGTTCACTACCCTGTCATCGGAGAAATATTGTTCACGTGTGTTTCAGGATTTATATTTTGTACATATAGATATTTCAGTACCGCTCTATTTGTCTGTTGTCTTCTATATATATAAGGCTAATAGTGTAAACAACTGTTTATCAAATTTTGGGAAAATCAACAAAGAACAGTAAATAAATGAGAAATGAAGATAAGTTTGGCGCTGGATCTAGCTTTCATAAAAAAAGAATTTCTGTACAAAATTTTAAATATTTTCCGGAAAATGGGTTTAAACCCAATGATCCCCTCTACTCTTGATCCGCTTACACAAACATAACCTTATGTATAAATAGTATGTTTTCTTTTTTCTCTTTTTAATTGCCTCTTCTAAATGGCGTATTCATGGCACATGATTAAGAAGAGGAGATAGGGGCGTAGGCCCGCCAAAAACAGGAAGGTCAGCGATTTTTTTTGTGTGTTCGTTTCACTCACTACGTTAGTGAAACTTCATTGTGTGGGGCTTCGTATTTGAACTTGTAATGATAAATGGATCAAAGGATGAGTGGCAGTAAGACCCATTTTTGGCCCAAGATTTACCATGAAACTAAAACTATACAAACAGATGTCTTTTGTTGCTGAAACATTGAACAAATATAGGGCTTAAGGAAAATGATGAAGCTTTTTTCCATATCAGTTTGATTCTCATGATAATCAGTTAACTCAAAAGCTATATTTTTTGAAATCGTCAGAATTTCACAGATTTTTGCTGTGTTTTACACATCTTTGTGCTTTGAAAAATGTGGGCGCATCTGAATAACAACTTCATATTTAGTCAAAATGTGTAAAATGGTGAAATACATCATTTCTGAAAGTTTGAAGTTGTTGTTTGCATGTGCCCCATGTTCACTTAAAGGAAATTTCCTTTGAGAACATTCAAAATTGCAGATTTTCTGATTTTCTTTCAAAAAGATGGCTCCTTGTGATGTCACAATAACGTCAAAATGAAAGGAATTCGTATTATTATATGTTTTCTTTGTAGCCAGAAGTAATAGTTAATATTTCTTATAAATATCATACTATTTTAAACAACTTGATTTTTGGGGCCAAATATGGGTCTTATTGCCACTCATCCTTTCCGACTCCTGTGTTCATGGGGAGGATCCAAGGTTTGATAATTAAAAAAAAAAAAACAACTCGCGGACCCCCGATTTAAGCTTGAAAATTTCCCCCCGTTTTAAGGGCCTACGCCCCTCTCTCCTCTTCTTAATCAATGGACATTCTTTAATATTTGGGTTTCATGTTCACAAAACAAATAAACATGGAGAAATCTTACCGATTATTTATCCTTGACGTTTATAGCTTGAGCAGAAGCGTTAAAAGATACGGTATAACGTCAATGACGCTTTCCTGCGAAAATGGACGTAAAATTAGGTTTTTGGAGGTTTTTAGGATTTATCTCGAAAAAACGCACGTTAACCCCTAATTTTAATTTCATATTTGAATTCCTTGGTGCAAGCCCTATCACATATGTGAAATTCAGGGAAAAATCAATGTGGGAACCATGACAAAAAGATAATCAAAACACACGAATTTTGAGTTTTGGAACTTTAAAGTTGAAAAAAGCAACAAAAAATAAGATATTTTTAGAGGGAAATAATTTATTTTTAATCTCATTTAATAGCTTCAGTCTGAAAGATTAACCTGCAGAAAAAATTACTTGGCTATCTACACAAATGAAAAAGTTACGCCGATTTGAGTTTAGCCCGAAAAATTGCAGAAATTGCAATTTTTGCTCAATTAATCCAAATTTCTACGCTTTATATCTTGAAAATTAGTCCGATAAGGTATATATATTTTTGCATATTTGGAAAGTTCGTATCAAAATTGTGCAATACTCAAATTTTCACAAGTTTTTCAATGTAGATCGAAACTGTGTCGTATGCCCTTAATTTATTTTCTACATATGCGCATTTCGACAACTTATGTCTCATCAGTGCAGATAAAACCAAAAATTGATACCATTTGATTAACAGCATGTCTGCAGTAGGTGTGAACGATAATGAAGATGCGATGGACATATCGATTACGGCCCTTGCTAATCAGGTACTAAAAAAACTATGTTCCCTCGTTTTTGGTGCTACGAACTGTGTTGACATAGTGATTCATATTGATAAGAACGTATATCTTCTTTACCAAAATGAAAGTTCCGTTTCAAGACAAAAAAAAAAACAGTTTTCATTTCGTTTGCAAATTGAATTTTTTAGAGCTGCTATGACAAGGAAGTTTGATAATGATCGCTCTCATATCTAGAATTCAAATAGGTCAGGGCCCATTTAAAAAATAGTGATAAATTATTCAATTGACATGTAAAAATCAATATAATAAAGCAGTAGTTCAAGCGGAAGCAATGTTGTTAACATAGGTACCAAAAAATGCGGTAACAGGTAAAAATCTATTTGATAAAGCAGTAGTTCAAGTGGAAGCAATGTTGTTTACACAGGTACTAAAAGATTCGATCACAGGTAAAAATGCATATGATAAAGCAGTAGTTCAAGCGGAAGCAATGTTCTTTACACAGGTACTAAAAGATTCGGTCACAGGTAAAAATTAATATGATAAAGCGGTACTTGAAGCGGGAGCAATGTTGTTTACACAGGTACTAAAAGATTCGGTCACAGGTAAAACTCAATATGATAAAGCAGTAGTTCAAGCGGAAGCAATGTTGTTTACACAGGTACTAAAAGATTCGATCACAGGTAAAAATTAATATGATAAAGCAGTGCTTCAAGCGGAATCAATGTTGTTTACACAGGTACTATAAGATTCGGTCACAGGTAAAACTCAGTATAATAAAGCAGTCGTTCAAGCGGAAGCAATGTTCTTTACACAGGTACTATAAGATTCGGTCACAGGTAAAAATCCATATGATATAGCAGTAGTTCAAGCAGGAGCAATGTTCTTTACACAGGTACTAAAAGATTCGGTCACAGATAAAAACCAATATAATAAAGTAGTAGTTCAAGCGGAAGCAATGTTGTTTACACAGGTACTATAAGATTCGGTCACAGGTAAAAATCCATATGATAAAGCAGTAGTTCAAGCGGGAGCAATGTTCTTTACACAGGTACTAAAAGATTCGATCACAGGTAAAAATTAATATGATAAAGCAGTACTTCAAGCGGAAGCAATGTTCTTAACACAGGTACTAAAAGATTCGGTCAAAGGTAAAAATCCATATGATAAAGCAGTAGTTCAAGCGGGAGCAATGTTCTTTACACAGGTACTAAAAGATTCGGTCACAGATAAAAACTAATATAATAAAGCAGTAGTTCAAGCGGAAGCAATGTTGTTTACACAGGTACTATAAGATTCGGTCACAGGTAAAAATCCATATGATAAAGCAGTCGTTCAAGCGGAAGCAATGGTGTTTACACAGGTACTATAAGATTCGGTCACAGGTAAAAATCAATATAATAAAGCAGTAGTTCAAGCGGGAGCAATGTTGTTTACACAGGTACTAAAAGATTCGGTCACAGGTAAAACTCAATATAATAAAGCAGTCGTTCAAGCGGAAGCAATGTTCTTTACACAGGTACTAAAAGATTTGGTCACAGGTAAAAATCCATATGATAAAGCAGTAGTTCAAGCGGGAGCAATGTTCTTTACACAGGTACTAAAAGATTCGATCACAGGTAAAAAATAATATGATAAAGCAGTACTTCAGGCGGAAGCAATGTTGTTTACACATGTACTAAAAGATTCGGTCACAGGTAAAAATCAATATAATAAAGCAGTAGTTCAAGCGGAAGCAATGTTCTTTACACAGGTACTAAAAGATTCGGTCACAGGTAAAAATTCATATGATAAAGCAGTAGTTGAAGCGGAAGCAATGTTGTTTACACAGGTACAAAAAGATTCGGTCACAGGTAAAAATCAATATAATAAAGCAGTAGTGTAACCAGAAGCAATGTTGTTTACACAGGTACTAAAAGATTCGGTCACAGGTAAAAATCAATATGATAAAACAGTAGTTCAAGCGGAAGCAATGTTGTTTAAACAGGTACTAAAGGATTCAGTCACAGGTAAAAATCAATATAATAAAGGAGCAGTGTAACCAGAAGCAATGTTGTTTACACAGGTACTAAAAGATTCGGTCACAGGTAAAAATCAATATAATAAAGCAGCAGTGTAACCAGAAGCAATGTTGTTTACACAGGTACTAAAAGATTCGGTCACAGGTAAAAATCAATATAAGAAAGCAGTCGTGTAACCAGAAGCAATGTTGTTTACACAGGTACTAAAAGATTCGGCCACCTTTCTGTTTTTTTAGAAACAATGTGATAAATCGATTAGCAATAAAAACATTAATTTCATGGCTTATTTCTTTCAGAGACCGATATTTTAACTTATGTCTGCCATATGATTACATTTTTGATACAATAAATACATATAACAGTCTCCAGCAACCCAATTGAAAATATATGGAAGTGAATCCTTTCCTTAAAAGATACACGTCAATCATGTTCTTTTTAGTAAAAAAGTTGAACTAGATTTTTGTTAATAAAGAACCATGTCTTGATTAATTAATTGATAAATGATTTTAATATAATATATTAATTAACGTGAACTATATATAAGAAATACTCCATGACGTATTCCGGGGGACGTAGTTTTTTTTATGCAGTTCAGACATACGAATACTCTTCTAAGATTAAATGTGAACACGCATGTTAACAGGAATGTTATTAATTTTTGGCTTATTACCACTTATGGAATATGACAACTGTTGTTCGGAAAATGTATATAATAAGTTTATTTTGCGACAAATTAATGGCTTATTCACCAAAGAGATCTCATGTAAAATGGTGTTTAATTTCGAATAAATGGCCCAGAAAAAAAAATTTGAAACATCCATGGTGTTCCAAATTTTCTAGTTAGAGTCATCAAAGTTCAAGTGAATCTACTCAGTCATATTAACACATTAGCAAATAAATCTTAATGTAATGTGAACATATTTGTTGTTAAGAAATTGCTTAGATAAATATAAATTTAATTTAAACTCAAGTAAATGGGTACAATAACGTCATCAAATCCGGATTGTGACGTCACAAATTTCATGCATCTTCCAGATTAAGCAAAAATCGGCAAATTTTCGTTAATTTTTATTCATGGTATAGGGCGCATGCTTGTGCCAATGAGATTTTTTTTATATGTTGATAGTAAATAAAATTGCCAACCTTCTATGCAAAAAATCATTGGCACAGGAATGCACTCTATGTTTCCTGTACTGAAATTTGTCAAATTTGGGAGTTCATTTATTTCTTCAAACAAAAAATATTTGTGCGAAAACTGTGGATATTGAATTGCTGATATTGAATTGCATTTTATCAAATTAAGGGGCTTGATTCTAGGGTCCAAATATGCCCCTTACTGTACATACTCCTTTAAGGATTAATTGCAAGATTCCGTCTCAGTGCTAAGCATATAGAATTATGCAAAATTGCAGACAAAGAACCCATTTGGGTTATGGCAATACAATGTACAAATATATGCATATTTCAAACAAAAACATAATGAAATAAACAAATGTAAGGAAGATATATATCAGCTTAGGGTCTCCTCTCATAAGACAGTTATAGATCATTCGTGTTTGCAATTTTGGTCTGATAAACTATGTTTGGTTGGGTGAAGTTTAAATGTTAGTTCCGTTTTTTTATTTGACAACGTAAAAGTTAGAGTATAGATGATATTTTCAGTTAACAACGTCCTGCATTTTTAAACATTGAACTTTGATTAAGATAAAAAACTTGCATTTTACATTTATTGCATACAATATATCTTTGGTTTGTTTCATTTTTGGTGATTAGGTTAAGTAATTTAACCATTTATTAATATTGGTATTTTCACATAGAACGAATATATCTGATGTTTTGAAAGACAATACAAATTCGTACAAGAAATTGCAGAATTGTCGTTTTTACTGAACTATTAAATAAATGAGAACAATTATTGTATATATCTATGATTTTTTAATACCTTTAGCTTAGCAACTATATACTTATTTCACTTATATTGCATTTTTATCGTTTCATCGTTTAAAAAATGTGCTAAATTCTTTCTTTGCTTAAGAAGTGACATCATACAGAACGTAATTTGTCGTGGTAATGCCATATCTGTCTTCAACATTTAACATGATTGAAACCGAAGGTCTTTTTTCTACGCAAACAAGTTAAGATATGATACATAATGGCTCGTTAGTAACAGTAGTTATACCACGGGAGGGGGGGGGGCACTTCCTATAACGATGTATAAAGAGGTTTATACAGACGTTCCGCTGGAATGGGCTTGATTTTTGGAGTTGTCAACTATATGATTGGGTACTTATTTTTGACATCTTGTATATCAGTGGGTCGTAAATTAACCACAAATGGTCAGAATCGCTAATGTCAAGTATTTTTCATTATCTGATATGAACTTGAAATTAAAGAGACAACTGATACACCCGATTCTGCTTCATACCTTGACCTTTTGTTATACATTGACGAACATGGACGTCTGAAATCTAGATTATATGACAAACGTGATAATTTTGACTTTCCAATCGTGAACTTTCCCTTTCTCTGCAGCAATATACCTGCATCCCCAGCATATGGAGTATATATTTCACAATTGATTCGTTACTGTAGAGCGTGCAGTACATACAGTGACTTTGTAGAAAGAGCCAAAGCACTGTCACAAAAACTGCTGAATCAGGGATATGTTCAGCCTTTGCTACTTTCGTCCCTTCAGAAATTCTATGGCCGTCACCACGACATCATAGATAGATATGAAATGTCAGTGTCATAAATAAAAACTGACATTTTCAGCTAGATTCGCGTCTTCCCGGATTTGACATTACCGGTTTTGACTTGACCCTGGATTGACCCGCTGCTGTGCACAGAGCAGGACATGCTTACCCTTCCGGAGCACCTGATGTCACTCTTGTTTATTGAGAGTTCATACTGTTAGTGCTATAGTTTTTTGTGTTGTATATGTAATGTTCGTGTTTTGTGGGCTGGTGGTGTCTTTGGTCTTCCGTCTTTTGGTCTTCTTGCTTTTGCCTTGTCTCTGGACTTTGATTTGTGTAATTTTGTGCTTTGTTCCTTCGGTATTCTTCTGCCGTTATTCTGCTGTAAAATTAATTTGTTTTCTTACTCAATACAAAAAAAATATCGATGTTGCATAAAAAAACTGCAAATTTCGTTATGCTGTACACGTGTTTCAAGGAGT
>MJUU01018325.1:24285-36613 GCA_002080025.1 Modiolus philippinarum | reverse complement strand
GGCTGTGAGTTAACCCAAGATGACCCTACACTGCATAGTTACTAAGATATATACCCAAATGCGGACGCCGGGGGTACTCCAATAGTCCCCCTCAACTTCATTGAGGCGAACTAAATATAATCTTTAACTGTGTTTACAATTTCCTTGGAAAAAATGATATGATCACTCATGTATGACTAAGGAGCCAGGGTCACCATCCGGGAGTGGAATTGGTATGTACTCCCCAAGACGCAAGTGAGTGCCTAGGACTACTGGTATAGGCTGTACAAACTGCTTGCTAAAACTTAGTGATCCTTCATGCGTGACTAAGGGGCCAGGACCATAATCTTGGCATGGAATCCGTATGTACTCCCCAAGACAACTGCATGTCAAATATCAAGTGCCTAGGACTACTGGTATAGGCTGTACAAACTGCTTGCTAAAAACTTAATGTGATTGTTCATGCGTGACTTGGGGGCCAGGGCCATAATCTAAGTAGGGATTTGAGTTGTACCCATAATAATGCAACTGCATATCAAATACTATGGACCTACAACTAACATAAGCTTGTTAATTCACAATAGTTTGCAATTGTTGACGCCGCCTCCCCGGAAACGCTATCCATAAGTCTCGTTTCAGCAACTTTTTCGTCGTGGGCGAGACAAAAACCTTTTTTTGCAGGGGGTCACCAAAGACAAAAGAGCTATTGTGGCAAAGTTTAGTTGTAATTGGCTCAATAATTTCAAAGGAGATCTTTGAACATGTTACCATAGGGTCCAATGTTAAAACTGTATCCCGCTTGTAGCCATCTTGGATTAAGTGTGAACCTAAAAAACATTTTTTTTTTGTAAGGGACCACCCAAGGACTATTGTGGCCAAGTTTGGTACCAATTGGCTAAGCAGTTTCAGAGAAGATTTTTGAATGTGTTTTCCCATGGGGTGCAATGTTAAAACTATGTTACCAGCTGGCAGCCATATTTGAAATCAGGCTGACCTGAAATACACTTTTTTTGCAAGGGACCACCCAAGGACTATTATGGCCAAGTTTGGTTCCAATTGGCCAAGTAGTTTCAGAGAAGATCTTTGAACATGTTTTCCCATATGAGCCAATGTTAAAACTACGTATCCCGCTGACGGCCATCTTGGATATCGCGTTGACCTGAAAAACACCTTTTAAGTAAGGAACCACCAAAGGACTATTGTGGCAAAGTTTGATTCCAATTGGCCCACTAGTTTCAGAGGAGATCTTTGAATGTGTTTTCCCATAGGGTCCAATGTTAAAACTATATTCCCTGCTGGCAGCCATCTCCGATATAGCGAGAACCTGAAAAACACTTTTTTGTAAGAGCCCACGCAAGGACTATTGTGACCAAGTTTGGTGCAAATTGGCTCAGTAGTTTCAGAGAAGAAGATCTTTGAATGTGTTTTCCCATAGGGCCCAATGTAAATGCTAGGTTTCCCGCTGGCGACCATCTTGGATATCAGGCAGACCTGAAAAACAGCTTTTTTGCAGGGTTCACCCAAGGACTACTGTAGCCAAGTTTAGTTCCAATTGGTCCAGTAGTCTAAGAGGAGAAGATCTTTAAATGAAAAGTTTATGCTGGAGAGATGGACGACAGACCCAAAGTGATGGCAAAATCTCACCCTGGCATTAGCCAGGTTAGCTAAAAATAGGAATTTCTATTTAAATAGGAAATCAAAGTCCCAAAGGGACTGGTGGATTAGTGTCTATGATGGCAATCTATTGAAATTTTATGTACACTGTCCAATAGTGTCCATGTATGGTATGAATAATTGCCTGTCTATGTCGTGCATAATTACTCATTTTTCACTATGGGTCTAATTATAATGATGATATCAAAACCAAGAAAGGTACAAAAACCATGTTTTGCTCATCAAGAAAATTATAACATGCCTTTCTGACAGTCAGCAAGTATTTACTGGTGGCCATCTTCATTTGATCACACCAGCCAATCAATGGCAATCAAACCATTAGAGACAAATATTCGAATCCATGAATTTTGATTTTATACCAGAAACCTATTACATATTATGGGTTCCCTGCTGTACACTCAACATAGACTAAACAATGACAGCACCATCTTGATCAAGTACAGTTTGAAATTTAATTCTAAAGAGGAAACCTGAATGAAAGGTTTGTGAATGCTGACAAGACGCAAAAGCTGACAAGACATGAGCAGCAATACCCTGCTCTTTATGGAGATAATAATTCGTCCAAGAAACACACGAAGACATGAAAACCATGATCTGTGCCAAGTTCTTTGTGCAACAATGCATCTCAATTCGCGCTATGATATACATTCTCATGCAATTGAAAAATGACTGTTATGCATTGTAAATACTCAAATGACATTATCTCCAATGTTTGACCAAACTCTGATCTACGGCAATTAACACGCAACACCCCGGACTGAACATTGTTGGACGAACGGCAATCAACAGATCAACACCCCTGTCTGATCCCATTTCGAATTTAGTCAATTCCAATCCCGATCGTTGCAAAATATCGTCTGTTTCGGAATATCCACCTCAACAGCTGTTTCCAGGTAATACTTTGTATTTACCGATGTACGACTTCTTCAGTATTTTGTTTTGAGTCGGCCATAACATGTATGCCGAACGCGGACCTCGGAGAAGACACTAAATGACAATCGCAACAAGTATAATGGAACAGCCAACGTGGAACAGCCGTACTTTTCCATTCATTGATAACTAGAAATGTAAAACAAACATTACGTCTTCCGTAGATTATAAACAATGGACTGTTGTTCTCGACGGCTACTGAATTTGATTTGTTATTTCCAATGCATTCTTCTTTAATGATTTATTTCAAAACAGCCACATCGTTTCATTGACGGTTCAGGGAAGTACGTTTACGCCATTCACACAAATGTAAATAAAGGCATCGGTCTTCCATATTCATACATCTACACACAAAATTTTATGAATGGGAAATTCATTTGGTGATTAATTAACGAATTCGGGCACCATTTAAGTGTTGAAAAGTTCGGGCAATCAAATTAATGTTCAATGAAAATAGACTATCGAGTGTCAGAGTTTTTTATGAGAGCAGAAAGATGTGTACGAGGTTTCCTGAAAAGAATTCTTTTAGCATGGGTATGATCACTAATGTTTGATTGCGTGAGGTTGGTCACCCGGGTCGTAACATAGGATAGATTTCTATCCTTTGGATAGACACTAATCCAAAAAATCATGTCTTAACAAAGGACCTTCCACATATGTCAGTACAGTTTGAGTAGTTTCAGTGTTTTGCAATGGTACTGTTTGTTGTTGGATTTGAAGTACATGAGCAATCTTTTACCAAAGACCACACGTATACTATTCCCATATAAATTGGTTCAATTTGCATCTGTACTTTCAGCGGATATGATCAAATAATAAAAGTTTAAAGCAGACATTTTATGTGCTAGTGGCTGTTTTTTTTAATTAGGTCCAAGCAAATTGAGATATTTTTGTAAAGGACCTTCTATACCACATCCCTGCAAAGTTCAGTTAAATTTGCTAAGTAGTTTCAAAGAGAATTTGGAAATGATTATAAACAATTATTTTTCTTAAGGCTGTACAATGCTAGCAAAAATTCCATGAAATATTTTCTTAATGTGCTAACTTGGTTAGGAGGTTGGATTGGTCCTAAAATTTCATTATTAATGATGGTAGAGACGGCTGAAGTATGATGAACAAGATGTGTTTGTGAAACACTATGACCCCGGCAGCAACGATGTCTACCATACAACATAAATAATAAAATTGCAATCACTAGAAATTAAGGTTAAATAATAATTTGTACTAAGCTCCATTAGATCTATTCACATACAGAATATCAAGCCTCTTGCAATTGTAATTAACGAGCGAAAAGCAAAATCTAGATTTTAACCTTTTGACCCCTGTGACCTTGACCTTTGACCTGACCTTAATGAAATTTGCATAATGGTGTTCAGCTTTATATGATCAATATACAGGCCAAATATCAAGGTCCTATCAAATCTGGTTGGAAAAATATCGGCAATGTTAAAGTTTTCAAATTTTCACTCAGTGAACTTGACCTTTGACCTGACCAAAATTTTTTTGGTGCATTTGTATTAAGCTTCATTAGATCTATTCAAAAATAGAATATCAAGCCTCTAGCAATTGTAATTAACGAGCTATATCAAAAGCTAGATTTTGACCCTTTGACCTCTATGACCTTGACCTTTGACCTGACCATAGTGAAATTTGCATAATGCTGTTCAGTTTCATATGACCAATATACAGGCCACATATGAAGGTCCTATCACATCTGGTTGAAAAGATATAGACGATGTTAAAGTTTTCAATTTTGCACTCAGTGACCTTGACCCTTGACCTGACCAAAATTTTTTTGGTGGATTTGTATTAAGCACCATTAGATCTATTCACGTATAGAATATCAAGCCTCTAGCAATTGTAATTAACGAGCTATAGCAAAATCTAGATTTTGACCTTTTGACCTCTGTGACCTTGACCTTTGACCTGACCTTAGTGAAATTTGCATAATAATGTTCAGCTTCACATGATCAATACACATACCAAATATGAAGGTCCTACAACATCTGGTTTGAAAGTTATGAGCCAGGTTAAAGTTGCGGACAGACAGACATACATACAGACAGACAGACAGACAGACAGACAGACAGGACAAAAACAATATGCCCCTATCTAAAGATCCGGGGGCATAAAAAGTTCAAACTAGTCTTTGGACAATTTAGCTATGTTCCTACTTTGTTATTTTTGAAGTGCACAAACTATGATTAAGAAGGGCTTAGATGTATAATCATCATTCCTCTGTACACTAAATCTATGAAATACTGGTACAGGAAAGCCAGGTGAAACATGACCAGCCCTTAAATACCTATCTAAGAGAAGTACTGGTAAAGACTAGGCACAACTAAATGTAAAAGCACCAGTTCTATGAAAACTAAATCTGTTGGAAGTAATTGTATCATATAAGGAACACCGGATCAAATGACAAAGATGATAAACACACAGATTCATTGTCCATAACATTTTATTTAAGTTGGTCTGTTTGCACCACCAAATCTCTGTGTCACTGATGACACTGGCTGTGTGACTTGTAATCCCTGGAGGTTACCAAAGTCCTACAATATAGTATAATAATATAATTATGGTTTCTTTCAAGGTTATTAATTAATACATGTACCATTCATTGCATCAATCACTATCAATCTTTTGAAAGATTAATTCCTACCATTTTAACACCTCAGACTTGTTATTTTAGTTTTCTGACTCTAATTTCTGTACTTCTGTATTTGGAAATGCTGTATCCTTTTAAGGTAGATAGACACTGTTGCGCTGCGCAATTCAATCGCGCATTAGAGAAATAAAGAGTCGGATATGGGGGTAGGTTTGATTTTCGAGCCGGAACAGTAATTTGACAGCTTTTCCTTTGTGACGTCATAATTGAATGACAAATGTAAAACGTCATATTTCGTTTACTTTGCCGCGATTTAACTCCCTTCTCCCGTTAATAATGTTTAATCGGGACACTTTGTAAAATATCTCCGTTAAAAGCATGGTGACATATATATTTTTTAATGCTAATCAATAAATTACATCATAAACTATCTGTTCACAAAAAAAACAACAAATTCTCATGGATAAAAAGTTCATTTCTATTAAGCTAAAAGTTGCCTTTCCATATTCCCCCCGTGCATTCAATGTAAATTTAGGTGAAAAATAGCTAAAAATGAGCAAACTTTGATCTCAATTCTAGTAAAAGCAAGCATGGTGACCCATACTTTTTATTACAGATTTCGGGTAAGTAGGATTGGTTCTTCAATTGTGCCGACTTACAACAAAAACTCATGGATATAAATGATACTGTCTATCTACCTTAAGTGTCTTTGGAAGTTTTATAAATTGGTATGAATGATATAATGATACCTTATAAAATAAGCCCAATCTGGAACTAAACCAACAACCTTTGTCTGTCTAATAGTAACATGCTATAACATATATGATGGCATGATTTTCATACTATGACAATTTGTTTTAATATTAGACTGACAATCTTTGATCTTCCCACAAAATGTGTGCTTTAATGCTAACATTACAGATTTGTTCTTGTGGTTGTCTCTTAACTATACTAACAGATTAACAGATGCTCTTGAAACCTTTTTTGGGAGCTGTTTGAGGGCAAGAGTAGTAACTTTTAAATTGGTTTTGTATTTGTATTAGAAAATGAAATGAACCAATCAGATAGCAAAAAGGTCTTTCAATGCCATATTTTAGCTAGCTGTGCAAAATGCTTCACACATGGAACAAACCATGATTACCATTCCATAGCATCTGATGACAACTATATTTTTATGGGAGTTCACACTGCTAATCTTTATTTTTATGACTCTCTTGTACAATTTTGTTTATTTGTTTTGACTCTCTTGTACAATTTTATTTGTTTTGTGTTATCTCCCTTTGTGTTTCATCTGAATTTATGTGTTTTTGTATTTGTTTTATTTCTAGATTTCTAAACTTTTGCTTCAGTATTTGTTTTTCAAAATATTAATGGTGAAAATGCAATTTTAATTTAACTACACAGATGAATATGGCAGATATGGATACAGAGCAAATAAACAAGATCAACCTTTTTTAATTTTTGACAGCAAATTAAAAATTTGAGTAAATCATTTGTAAATTTAGACAAAATTGTTATTAATTTGTTTGCTGCTTAAACAGAAAACAAGAGAATAAGAAATATTTTTTTCCTTGTCATCTTAGAGACACTTTCAGAAATTGGTGATTACAGAGTTGTCGAACTTGACCACCAGGTGCCGCATAGTCGTCCGCCATTAAGAGGGTGTAGGCTCGATTTTTACCGTGGCAACGTATGGTCATTTGTCCTGATTAAATTAATAAAAAAAAATAGAATTTTGACATTTTTATTTCAAACAGGTATCCGTATTGAAATATATACGTGTTCAAATTAAATTTTTATACATTAATAAATTNTATACAGTTAAATGTCAGTCCCTCCCTCTCTTCTTCAAGGGAAGGACTGACATTTTTTATGAAACAAGTGCCTGTGCTTCGTTGGTCAACTCGTACGTTGTTTTCGTCATCTGAGGTGACTTTTTGGGACAGATTTTGGCAAACAAATAAGAGTTGTTCAAGATTTTGTTAAATCCATTCGAATCCAGAGATCCAAAAGGGAAACATCTGCCAAATTTACTTGTAATTTATGCTCTATCAGCCTCTATGTGATTTATATTTCCTAGGCTTGAGATGGTGGATGGTTAATGTCCTTTAAATCAACCTTTCTTCCAAACATTTGACCTTCAAATAGTATTGGATGTCGAAACTGCAAATTCCAAGGGAAGTTTGACATTTTTCACCACCAGTTTCAAAGAGGGCAACAACTTCATACCAAGAAATAAAGAAATTTGAAGTAGTAATTTTCCCCTATATGGAACAACTATTTGTGACATGTCTTTCTTTGNGATAAAATTCTTGTTGATTTAATATCACAGTTTGATAAAAAGAAGTAAATACATGTCAATTAATTGAAAATTAAAAACTTTCTTAAAATAAGACCAATAAATACAGTTTTTTTATGGAAAAGGAAAAAATTATATTGAAAATTAAAAACTTTCTTAAAATATGACCAATAAATACAGTTTTTTTATGGAAAAGGAAAAAATTGTAAATATTACTTTAAAATCAAAAAGAAAAAAGTAAATGACACAATTACAAGAAATATTTCTAGGGGACAACCATTTGATTTTCAGGGGTAGGCTTGGGCGATTTTGTAAATAAATAATTTAATCTTGGTNTGTGTTCTATATTTTGCTCGCTTTTAACTACAACAATTGGTATCCAAGCTGTCACAAGTTCCTAGTGTTGTTGGCGTTTGTTTTTTGTCTTTCATTTGTACTTTTTGTGTGCAGTTCTCTTCTAGGTTGTGGCCTGCCATCATATTTGTTTTCTGTTATTTTTTTTGTATTAATTTATATGTATACCAGTTTATCTGGTTCTTAGCTCTCCTGGTTATAGCTAGGGTTGGCTTTTGCCATCACTTCGCGTCAATTGTCAGTCATCACTTTTTCATTCAAAGATTTTCTTTGAAAACACTACCCATTTGGAACCAAACTTGGTCATAATAGTCTTTGGATGGTCCCCTTCAAATTTTGTGATTTTTATGTTCTTACCTTATCCAAAATGGCCACCAGCAGAGATCATAGTTTTCAAAGGACTATTAGGGATTAGTGCATTCAGAAGTCTTCTCAGAAAGGACGTACAACACAAATGGTCACACTAGTATATGGGCACCCTCCTTTAAAAACTGTGTTGATAATGTACATACCTCCTACAAGGTTGAAGCATTATGAGACTGATTGCCTCTTTGATTATTTGAATTCAATGGTCCTGACGTGCCAAACAGACCCTTGAGAGGCTCTTGTTTTTCAATGTCAATACATTAATGAAAAAAGTACTAAAATAGTATTATTTGCACATTCTAGATGCTGGCTTAAGCCACAACTGTTTACAGGTAATATACACTTTTAAGTGTACATATTCATAATTGACTAATCAATACAATCTGACACTGTGGAAAGCAAGTTCTATTTAATTTACATGCATTGAAGATAAATGAAACTTGAAGTGACGCACAGACAGGTGCAAAATGATGATTATAGATCACATGTCTTCATGGTCTTAGAGTTGGTCAACATATAGAAGTGAATCTTAGAATGGGTATAAGACCTTAGTAATTTGCTATGAGATCTATGTAGACCTAGAAATATGTTTAAAAAAAACCCCAACAATTCCCATCCAGATCATTGATATTAACCTGTAGTATCAACACAAACACATGTCATTCCAGGATTGACATGAAAACAAGCCAAATCAATCCTTTTCTTGCTGTTTATTGTACTTATGATGTACAGTGTTGGAAATTCACAATCTGTGCCACGATCTGCTTTTTCTTAAGTGTTTCCAACGATATATTTGTATAAGAATTTCAAAAAAAAAAAAAAAATTCACCTGCCTGCCTGGTCAGTTTCAGAGGTTACACCCGGGGGAGGGGAAACAAACATTCTTTTAAGTGTGGCCTTATCTCCCTTTGTGTTACATCTGAATTTATGTGTTTTTGTATTTGTTTTATTTCTAGATTTCTAAACTTTTGCTTCAGTATTTGTTTTTCAAAATATTAATGGTGAAAATGAAATTTTAATTTAACTACACAGATGAATATGGCAGATATGGATACAGAGCAAATAAACAAGATAACCTTTTTCAATTTTTGACAGCAAATTAAAAATTCGAGTAAATCATTTGTAAATTTAGACAAAATTGTTATTAATTTGTTTGCTGCTTAATCAGAAAACAAGAGAATAAGAAATATTTTTTTCCTTGTCATCTTATTGACAAACAAAAAAATATTATTAAGCGTGAGGAAGTTATTTTTTCATAATGCCAACACATGATTCAGTTTTGATGTTTCCTTATTTGCTAAGATAAGAAAGCACAAATTCTTACCAAAGCCTTCAACATTTCCTTGGTGTCTGGGTCAACTTCAATAATGTCATTCTGGTCAATGTAGGAGATCTGAAAAAAGAAATCAGTATATGTAAAGTAAAAATTGATTTTGAAAGTTTGATCTGAAACTGTTTACCTCTAAATCAATTTATAAAGTTATACACACAGGTCTGAGAACAATACTGGATATGACTGACATACTGGGTAAATTACCAAGGTTTTAGAAGATATTATATAAAGGCACCCTACAGTATGTTCAACTTGGGGAGGTTTCCAGATTAGTCAGTGTCCAGGAGAGACCAGACTTCAAAATATCTATAAACTATTATAAATTCTGTAGTTATGTACCTCTATGATGAAACAACCTTTTTGATGCTCTAAGTTAAATTATTCAGATCCACAAGAATTTAGTTCAATTTATATCAAGTAATTTTGCAGTGCCTTTTTTCCAATGTGACATGTATGGTTTTTTTCTTGATTTTGCGTTCAATATGTTGCTATATATGTACTATATTAAAACCTTGATTTACATTAGATTTGAGATACAATTGTAAATGCAATGCCCAATTTCATTGGTTGACGTCATGAAAAACGAAGTTATTTTTTTAAACGCTTCTTGCCCATGAATACACTGTAATTGCGGCCTTTCACTGACAAACCTTACATAAAATCCTTTGGACTTCATTTAGTTTGTGATTCAGCCGCGTTTACACATCGATAAACTCTTCCAAAATCATTTTTATTCCTACAATGTTTTCACCCTGGTCGGATCCAGGTGTTTTGCAACTTAATATATAGCTCATGGTGTGCTTAATTCTCAAGAAAATTCATTTTTTACCACTTGTGATCTTAAATCAAGATAGGCTATGTCAATAGAAGTGGGGATTTCTGCGTTAAACACTGCTAGAGAAAATAATTCATGTTTTTAATCCACAATAATTAATTCTAATAAGATAAATATACAACATGTGCATAACGTGAAATTCATAAATTGTTGGGATAGGATTTCATTTTTATATTTGTATGGCATGTCTTTATTTTACCTCTGGGACATAGTTATCTCTCCTTTCTCTCTCTTCTTCTTGAAGTTTGATAGAAATACCACGTACAGGTCCTCTCTGGATACGTTTCATCAAATGTGTAACAAACCTGGAATTAAGAGATAGATTCTCATCACTTAAAAAGTCATATATCATTGAAATTTTGTCAACAATGTACATTTATTGAATATTTCCATTTCAGAAACAGTTGTAATGATATCATTAAGTTTTCAGTTACCCTATACTAGGGACACAGGATGCAAAAAATATTAAGTTTATGGTTCCCTCCTACTTCAACTGCTTAGTGACAAAGCTGTGTGTCGGAGACTCGGAGGAACCATTAACTTGTTATTGTCCTTATAGCCAGTAAATAACTGTAACTATAAATAACCCTTCATTTTAATGTATTAAGAATAATTTGAAAGAATTATGCAACATGTATCTCTGCTCTACTTGTCAAAGACATACAAACTTCAGTGACATAGGGAACAGAGAAAATTAATTTTACAGCTTAGAAACGCCAGACATGTTATGGAACAAGACAAACCTGGAGCTGGAGCTGTTTATCAAATGTCAGACATTTCATGATAAAATTACAGACTTGGAGATCAAACTGTTTAACAAATGATAGACATGTCATGAAGAAAGACAGAAATGAGATGTTTGATTAATGCCAAGTATGTCATGAAGAAAGCAGATCTGAAGATAAAGCTGATCAGAAATAATTTAGTATTATACATGTTGGGACAATAGACAGATAAGACAATAAAGCTTTAATATATAAATACATAGAAAAAAGAAGGGAAACGGGGAATGTGTCAAAGAGACAATGACCCAAAGGGGAGTAATAACAACTCAAAGCCACCATAAGATCTTCAATGAACGGTGAGAAAACCCCACACCCAATGGCAGGTCGGAGTCGGCCCCTGAACAAAGAGCAATCAAGTACAGCGAAATAAACATCATCCTAGACTCCCAGACATATCGAAAGCTGCCTGACCCAAGGACAAATCAGGCAAAACTTGAGTCGGTCTTGCAAAAAATATCAGACAGGAGGACCGACTGTCAGGTAAAAAATTGACATTTCCTATATACCACGAAACTGTAGGTCCTGTAAATTCATCTTCGGTCTGGCAGCTTTTCCTTATTTGCCTGACTGAATGTCCTGCAAGGCCTCTGGACTTTTCGATTTGTCTGGACTCCTATAGACATAAAGTAAACTAACTAGAAAAAGGACAAGACACACAAAGGCTTAATAAATTCCTGACTTAGGACAGGCGCAAACCTGCTGTGGCAGGGTTAAACTAGTTTTATTGGATCCAAACCTTCCCCCTACAGCCAATGTGACAAATCAAATAAAGGGCTACGCAGAGCGCAGCATGATACGACCGCAGCATGTCGTCCACTGAAATTTGAAAAAGTGTAATTTAAAGCAAGTATTGACAAACGAAAGAGCTTGACACAATAATTAGAAGGACGCAATAAGGAGATTGACCCAGTAATTAGCTGGACACAAACTAGGGAAAATAAAAATTAGCCCTTATGACTCCTTATGATTCCTCTTTGACCTTTTATAGCTCAGAAACGGTAAGAGCTACGCAAAATCTGTCGACATACTACTGAAAGCTTAATCAAGAGGAATCCAAAGAAAAAAATCCTATCGAAATCTATGAAAAATAAAAATTTTAGGTTATCTGTAAATTTATGATTTTGGCCCCCTTCGGCCCCTCATAGCTCGGAAACAGTAAGAGCTA
>MJUU01018321.1:0-33299 GCA_002080025.1 Modiolus philippinarum | reverse complement strand
AAAACTCTAGAGAAACCGTTTCCCGCCGAAAGTTTGACCTTATATATAGCAAATATTCTTACATGGATTTTTTTTTTGCTTAATTTGTTCTATTAGCAAAGCTCCTCAAAATCAAAAGGTTAGTATTTTCATTTTAATTACAAAATTTCTGACACTCTTACTCCCTTAATGTATACTCAAATTTACACCCTATTAAAACCGATAAATTATAAAAAGTAGTCAAAAATAACTTGCATCCAATGGTTTAAATAAATGTTTCAGGTCTGGACTTCCACGTAAAAAGCTTTTTATTATTAGCACACTAGAGAAAGCTACTGTTTTCTGTAACTTTAAAGATACAATTTCCAAAGATTTGTTATAGGATAACCTTAAAAAAAAGAGAAAATATAGAAATCGTGACCACGGGAACTTTCTACGACAGCTAAAAATATAAATTTAGTAGTTGTTTTATAATCTAAAACAAAAATTAACCGTGTGTGATTATGTTAACCCAAACTCGAAAGTAAGCATCTTTTTGGACCTTGGACACCCTACTATTTATTTATTTATTATTATTATTACAATTTTTATATAGCGCTTAATCTATACTCTATGCTCTATAATTTTTAACTGTAATATAATGTTACTCAGAGCGCTTTACATCATATAAAAGCATACTATATCACCCCTATTAAGCTGAGTTCTCGGTAATAAGAATTGTCCGGTTAAAAGTTCGCGTATATGTGGTTTAGTCCGGTTGAATAACGTTTTGTCCGGTTGTAAAAATGTCAACAAAACAGAATTTTCACCCAAAAACATGTAATTAACGGGTAAATATCCCTCTTGTTACATACATTTATTTATCATTTATTCAGCTACCTCTTGGCCAAAATTTGGTAAAAACTATGCAAAAATAAGCGTATAATTTAGCAAAAACGTGTAAGTTTGGTACTAAAATTTAGTGTTATGATATCGAATTTCGATGAAAAAGTTTATATTATTACCAAATTGAAAAAAAAAATATGTATGTAATTTCAACTTTCTTAAATTTAAAACCGAATAAGATCGTGATGAAAGAATGTCGGGACATCAAAAACTGTATTTAGGATGACTTATTTTCCTTTATTTTTCATTCTGTTTTATTAAACAATTTGTACTTCAACCAAAGAATGACCTTCAATATAAATCAAACAATGAATAGAAATGACCCTCAGATTTTTATTCAATACAGGAAAATACGCTGAAGAAGTGGTTGTTTATGTATTTAAGGAGCGCAACATAGTTCAAAATATTTTTTATCGCAAAATAGTAGGACAAACATCAACATGCTCAACGTCATCCAGGAAAGAAAACGATCCACTGAAATCAAAATTATACATTGTTGAACTTAGTCATTTGTGGGGATTTTTCATAGAAGGTATGTCCGCGCAACTCCTCCTACAGTATTGATGCTAATAAGTTTTTATTTTGCAGATCTTTTGTACCTATATTGAAGATGTGCAAGTGGTAAGGATTTTGATTTTGGTTATTTTTTTTTCAAAAATATACATTGTTGAACTAAGTCATTTTTGGTGATTTCGTGATAGAGGGTACATAGATTGTCCGTGCATCTCCTCCTACATTTTTGATGCTAGGAAGTTTTAGGGTTTTTTTTGCAGATAATTTGTACTTATATTGAAGATGTACATGTGGAAAGGAATTTGATTTTGATGCATTTTTGGAAAAAATACACATTGTTGAACTTAGTCATTTATTGGGTAATTATTAATAGAGGGTATACATATTGTCGGCATGTAATTTTGTTGGTCGTACAATGGAATCTCACTTCCATGTCTCTGACTTTTGTTATAAACTTTAATTTGATACTTTAATTTATGTTTTCAGTTGTATATTTAGGTTGAACATATGATAAATATGCCGTACAGACAATCAGTTTCGTCATTTTTGCTATGTATATATTTCAGTTTATTTGCATTGTTATACCTTTTCCTGGAGTCGTTATGTTGTGTTCTTTCGAATATCAGGTATTTTATGACCTATCAGAAACTATTTACTTTTTTGAAAAATTAGATAATGGGTGATGATTTAGCATCATAAAGAGCATCGATAGGTCATTTTTACTCAAAACTGCACTGTGTTTTTTTTTCAGGAAAGTTTTATTCAGACTGAATAGAATGTCGCTTTTATACGAATTATTGATATTTTACAGCATGTATTGCAATAGACTAGTTATGAATTGTTACTTTTTACACGTTGAACTTTTTTTTACAAAATCCGTTGTCACTTCTTGTAACTCTTTTGTTACTATTACTAAGTAATGATGTTGAACAGAATTCTGGTCCTCCTGTCGAAGGTGATTTTTTTTTATTTTCACCTAAATGTAAGAAGTATGCGTCATAAACTTGATTACATATAAAGTATTTCTAATGAAGCAGATATCATTTGTTTATCCGACACGCATCTAGATGCTTCTGTTACTGATGAGGATATTTTCATTGAAGGGTATGAAAAACACCCCTATCGTAAGGATCGCAATAGGAACGGAGGAGGTATTATTGTGTATGTCAGTAATATACTCCACGTTATACCAAGAGCGGACTTAAATTTTGATAGTGAAGTTATTTGGCTTGAAATTGTTTTTCCTTCATACAGGTTATTGCTATATGTACTTTATCGGCAACAAAATGATAATTATCCGTTTTGGAATAATTTCCAACAGTCAATTGAAAATGCATTAAGTTATTCACCATTCGTTGTGATTACGGGTGATATTAATGTTGATTTGCTTACTGACCATTCAAACATATTGTTCGATATTATGAGATTAAATAATCTAAGAAATGTAATTAAGGAACCTACCAGGAAGTGTGATACACGTCAATCCCTTTTAAATCCAATTCTAATTTCTGAGAATTGTGAATTTCATGATTCACATATTATCGAAATTGATAGGAAAATTAGCGATCACGAAGGTACTATCATATATTTAAAAATCCCCACATTTCATATTAATACGTATCAGTGAAATATTTGGGACTATAAGAATGCGGATTTTATCAAATGCAATGAACAAATATCTTCATTTGATTGGAAGTCAGTCATTTCCGAACAAAATACTATGGACGAAAAATGTGATAATTTTACAAAAACTTATCTAAAATTTATAAGTGAATGTGTACCACAAAAGGGTGTTACAATTAGACCCAATGATAAAATTTGGTTCAATTCTGATCTGCGAAGAGAAATTCGTAAACGCAATAGACTGCATAAAACTGCTCGAAAATCTCAATTACAACTATAAAAAACAAAGGAACCACGTGAACAATATGAAGAAATACGCAAAAGAGCAATTCTATTTAAATGAAAATAATATCTTGGATGAATTTTCTCGTACAAATTCCAAGTCCTATTGGTCATTAATAAAAAAGTTAGTTAAATCCTCGGGTACTTCATCGGTTATTACTCATCTGCAAAACGAAAATGGTGAACTGGTTTCAGATGATTATGATAAAGCTTGTCTGTTAAATAAATATTTTTGTTCAATATCAAATGTTAATGATGAAAATATAGTTTGTTCCGATTTCCCATCAAGAACAGACAAAACGTTGGCCTTTTTCCAAATAACGCCTGATCAAGTACGTGACATACTGCAAATACTTAAATTAGGCAAAGCAGCAGGTCATGACTCTATTAGTCACCAAATGCTTAAGAAAACATGTGACACTGTTTGTATTCCATTGGCACACTTATTTAACTTGTCCCTGGGTAAAGCTGAATTTCCGACACAATGGAAATATGCAACTGTTATGCCTCTTTTTAAAAAGGGTGATAAGTCTTTAACTGCAAATTACAGACCAATATCATTGTTATCATGTGTTGGTAAAGTCTTTGAAAGAGTTGTTTTTAGAGATGTATTTAATTATCTAATATCAAATAATCGTTTATATAAATTTCAGTCTGGTTTTATTCTAGGTCATTCTTCTGTTCACCAGCTAATAGAAATCTAATATAGAATTTGCATGTCTTTAGAAGATCATTGTATTACTTGTCTTGTATTATGTGATATATCTAAGGCTTTTAATCGTGTATGGCATAAAGGCTTTTTAATAAAACTGAAATCCTATGGTATAAATAATAAATTACTGCAGTGGTTTGAAAGTTATATTTCAAATGGAAAACAACGTGTTTTTATTAAAAATTCTAAGTCACCTTTTGAAGATATTAATGCAGGGGTACCACAAGGATCAGTTCTCGGCCCTTTATTATTTTTGCTGTATGTCAATAATATTGCAGATAATTTGCTAAGCCTTACTAGACTGTTTGCTGATGATACGTCTCTTTCATATTCTAGCCAGAGTCAATACACTGTTGAAGATGTTATTAATTTTGATTTGGAAGCTGTGTCTGTGTGGTTAAAACAATGGCTTGTTAGCTTCAATCCAAGCAAAACAAATGCCATGTTTTTCACGAATGAATCTTATGAAGATATTGATATAAAGTTTGAAGGTCATCTAGTTGATATTGTTTCATCACATAAACATTTGGGGATTGTCTTTGACAATAATGGTAAATTTCATACTCATATTACAAACATAATTCAGTCAGCAAGTAATAAATTATGTGCTCTTAGGAAACTTAAATGTGTATTGAATAGAAACTGTCTTTCACGTATTTACTTATGTTTTATACGACCGGTCTTAGAATATGCTTGTGAATTATGGGATGGTTGTAGTCAGCAGGATTCTGATAGTTTAGAAAAAATACAGTTAGAGGCGGGGAGAATAGTAACAGGATTACCATTGTTTGCAAGTCGAGAATCAATTTATTTTGAAACTGGCTGGGATTTATTATCAGATAGACGGCGAACGAGAAATGTTTATTTTATTCCATTCATAGTAATACTGCCCCCGATTATCTTTGTGATTTATTACCGCCTTTGGTTAGTCAACAATCTCAGTATAATTTACGAAATAATATGAATTATGTTTCTCCTTATTGTCGTTTGGAAATCACAAAAAACTCATTATTGCCTTCAGCCATCAATTATTGGAATCGATTAAATCCTGAAATTAGGAATTCCCCTAATATAAATATATTTAAGAGAAAGATTAAATTGCAAACTCCTAAACCCCTTTCATATTTTACTTTTGGGGATAGAAAATTAAATATTATTCATACTAAATTACGACATATGTGTAGTTCTTTACACGCTGACTTGTATCGAGTTAATTAAAAACCCTACCCATCATGTAATTGTGGTCATCCTTTTGAGGACTGTATCCACTTTTTTATGGAATGTCCTCTCTATGATGATCACAGAACACTTTTATTTAGAGATTTAAATAAATTCACTATTACAGTAGAGTTGCTATTGGCTGGTGACAGTGATTTACCTGAATTAGACAACATTGTCATATTTGATAGGGTACATACTTACCTGAAAAGAACTCAACGATTTAAAGATTGATATATTTTGAAATCACACATTTCACTCCAGGACTCTTTTGACTTTTATTTCTTTCATTCATTTCTGGATTTTTACCTGATCTCTTATTACTTAGTCATTTATCTATTATTTTTCTTTTCCATTTTGTTATAACCAATATAATTCTGCTTATAACTATAATTAATTATTATCATTTGCATGTTGTGTTCACGTATTATATATATCTATATCATGTCGTCATTATGTACTGATAGTTTTCTATGTATTATTTCTGTATTGGGAGAGGACCTCGATAATGTTTAAAAACTTATGTCCAATCCCTTTTGCTTTATATTTTGCAAATAAAATATGTTTAGTAGTAGTAGTAGATTGTCGGCATGTCATCCTCTAGTTTTAATGATATATCCCGTATACCTGCAGATATCCCGAAAGAAAAGCATTGAATTTCCGTACGATAAAATAATCCATACCCCTAAAATCTTGGACTAAATACAGAGTATTAATCAATAATCCCTGAACTTACCGATACAAAGGCTTATTCATATGTGTATCCTTTTTAATCCGAAATGTTTTAAATGTGTGGTATAACCATAGATTATAACTGAAATTGAAAGATTTCGGTTCCGATTTATTTAAGTTCACGATTTTGAATAAAAACTTGTGAAAGATTGCAATGAAGGAAAAATTGAAATTTATTCTCCATTTCTTTTCAAACATTATTTGAGCTCTATGTACATAATTATGATCGATAATTATACAATATAATTCTATATATATAAGGATTCATAAAGTTACTTAAAACCCCAGATAAGAGAAATAAGACATGTAACTGAAACATGCTAATTAAACTATTGACTATATGAAATGCTGTGGTCAGATAGATAACGAACTTTTGTTCATGTCAATTTTTTTTTTTTTTGAAAATTGGATTATCTCCGAACTAATTGCTAGTCATGACATCTTTGAGTGTATGGTCTTTCAAACGTTAAGATTAATCTGCACTGAAGAGACATAAGTTGTCGAAATGCGCATATGCAGAAAATAAATTCACAATAATTTTGGTATTCAGTTACTCATTTTTGGACACAAAAAAAAAATACTTGTATTTTGATTATCTCGTCTGAAACCTTCAAACCACTATGATTTGAGGAAAAGTTACGATTTTTTCATTTCGCAAAAGATACTGGATATTTTTGAGTAGAACCGTGGTTTATTAAAGAACTGACAAACATCGCCGAAGTTATTGTTGGCAGTGTGACGGATGCCACGCGGGGAGCAGATATACAAACCTGATGGTGCATCAAGTTTTTGCCTGAGTTCGCATTGTTAGTCCTTTAGTTTTGCATTGTTCTTGTTCATTTATTTTGTTGTTAATCATGTTGTCTCCATTTGTGATATTGTCCTATTTTGGGGTTTTGATTGTGATATTTCCTTCTTTTCTATCTTTTTTGCTACGGCATTCTTTTGCAGATGTACTCTGAAAGTATGAAACAAAATATCCAAACTCACTTCTACAAAAATTTTGTTTCAATACGCAAAAAAAAAAAATGAATAAATAAATAAAAATAAAAATTAAAAAATGTGAGAATCGAAACATCAATCAAATGCAAACAATCCAAGGACAACGACAACATCGAAAAAAACAAGGGAACAATTTCATAACATGAATATGGCACAGAAAAATGAAGGCACACAAACACATACAAAGATGAACAACACGGACCAAATAAAAACCATGGATGAGATCAGTTGCATCGGTAGAGTAAGCATCTCCTGCTTTTTATAATACAACCGCCGTGTTGAACATGTCAACTCCGGTAATAAAGTCAAATATGGTAGAGGAAACAACGATTAAGCGTTTAAAGGGACAGATTTGTGCTCATTTGGGAAACAGGTATCCCATAACGGTCCACAAGATGGTAGTGTCGACCGTCAAATTCTAGAGTGGTGACTTCAAGTTAGCGTAAAATAACATATTAAAGTAGTCTATTGTGAGCAACCTTGCTCTATCAAGGAAATCACTGAATCATCCATATTGGATGTGGTAAGAATGTAAAAATCACAAAAGGGGTAAACCAATAATCGTTGTTACCAACTATGAAATGGCCTAGCTATCCTATACAGAAAATTTGAATGTATTTTCCAACAGGATCCATGTCAGCCTGTCCACCACCGTTTTCTTTTTCATTTTTGTCAATTTTCGCCGAAATTCTGCACGAAAATCGAATTTTTTTTTCAGGAAAAGAGCCCTCTCCCCCAAATCCGGTTATCCTGTGTTCCATGGAAATGGGCTATCTTGGATAAAATACAAACATTTTCATTTTAAAAGTGACAATGATTATGAATAATGGTTTAAATAAGAAAAGCTGTGAGAGGTCTTTTTCAGTAAAGCTTACGTCGGACTGGTGGTTGACCGATGCTAAGAGCTCACCCAGGCTGTGCAGATGAGCTAAAACGCGTTGAATGTTCAAGAAGCATCTTCCGTTACATTCAATTTGCTACTCCATAGAAGTATCGGTGGGTAAAATGTATATACTTTTCTTCAATTTACATTATAATGATAGTTATATGTTTTATCCCTTACAATCTTCAGTGGGGTTAGACTGAGCATGTAACGAAAGATCTCTTGAATTTTCAACGCCTTTCACCTTTAGTTGTATTTCCAACCTGTATATAATTTAAAGAAGTGGCCGCCAAAATTAGCTATGACATATACTTTTATTCCAATATATCTGAATACATAACAAAAGGCTGCATATAAAAGAACCTAAGTTTTCAAATTTCAGCTATACATACATTTTAAATAAAAAATAAATAAGACAAAGTACGAAAAATAATTTTAAAGAAAATTAAGTAAATTCCACTTTTATAAGCAAACAGAATTAATTTATAAACTACTCAACAAAAGAACCGCTACACTGGTTTAAACAAATATAATGTTTTACATTCTAGCAGAAAAAACATAAATCGTAGACAAAATGTTTTTTTTGCCAGCCCATAAATTTCTATTATGATTTCTGAGCCATCTCCTGTCACAGTCATTATCCGGAATTTCTGTTTGTAGACGTAAATAGTGAGTATATCACATTTTCTTTTTGTCATACTATCACATTTCCGAACCTACTGACTTCAAACTTCTGTTGTTATGTCGACCATGATTTCCTCGGGCCTATTTTTCCTTTTTTCAACTACCGTTCTGATCAGCGGAAAACGCGTGTAATGCGATCTTGACGTTTTGACGTCTCACGGGACGTGATGGCACGTGATTCATCATTTGATGAGCATGTTTGCTTAAGATTAATCAAAGGTATTTGGTTTGTTCTTCTTTTCGCATAAAGAATGAATTGCGAGGGCAAACATCAAGATCGACGGTCTGACAGTGCTAAGTCATTGTCAACTTTGATTTTGTATTGAACGGGGCATAGAAATGAGACATTGTTTCCCATTTTTTAAGATTGTAAATTGTAAACATGATTAAGTGTCCTAATTATTGATATCAAACAATTTTTAAAATCCATCAGTAAACGGCGAACTCGATCAGCGGGCAAAACACTATCATTCCGGATTCTCATCGTATCCGTTTTGGAATTGATTTTAAAATGGAATAAAGAAATGCTTTTAACGTTGAATTCATTAATGCACTAAAATAAAAACTTTAAATGCGAAATACAAAAATATTTGCAAAATTTACTGTGTATCGTTTCTTTTGTTGAGTAGTATAAGTAGTAGAGTCATAAGTGACAATAACGATTTAAAAAAAAATAAGCATTTGTTGACATTTTTAATAGTAATAAGCACAAGCTATAAGGTTTGAATCATGACCTAAACGTTATTCTCAACCGACCGAAACATTACTCTAAAACATGACTAAACCGAATCCAACGGAAATTGAAAGTTACCAAAACGTTATCCAGTGAAAGTAAAGTGCCAGTTTTCTCATAATTATGGATGCAAATCTAAGAAATGATTATCCCTGACAAAAGAATAAGTGAACGGGTATTCAAACTTAAATTTTTATACAAATAAATCGTTATATAAGAACACTGATAGGGGAAAATTAATCGAATATCAACATGCATTGTAACTCTGGAAATACACAATCTAAATAGACCCCGTTTTGGCAGCTTGTAATATTGACAGTATTGACACAAAAATAACAAAATCTGAAATTATTGGTACAATATTTTCGTTTATTCATACTCAGGTAGATTTTCTCATGTGTTATTTAAATGAATATCGATCGAATTTTAGCGAATTGAACCGGACTAAACCACTTATACGCGAATTCTGAACCGAACAATTCTTATTACCGAGAACTCAGCTTAATAGGGGTGTATATAGATGTGATTTTTTATATTCTAGTCAATTAGACCAGTATGAACACTTGGTGCTAAAGACAAACCTACAGTGTCCGAACAGTTGGAAACAAACAAAAGGTATGTTTTATCTGTTTGGTGAACGTTCAATATCTGAAACATTGTCCTATGCACATTTCAAATTTAAATGCAACTTTGTAACTATTTTATATTTTATAGTATGATGATCATAATTAACAGAATTATTTGTAACTTTTTGTAACTTATTTGTAAATAAATTTAATGAAAAAAACATATATAACACACAAACAGTTGAACTGCTTATCAACAATATTTGTAAAATATGAGCAAAGGGGAAAATATATTGAATATTTTCTACATTATGGTGCGTACAGCTAATTTGTCGTTTCAAGCTGCAAAAAAAGGAGAGGTTTTAATTTATGCCATAAAACATAAACTTTCTAATGTTACATGTTTTATATTTTAGTCAGTTGGACCAGTATGAGTCACTTGGTACTAAAGATAGACCTGCTTTATATGAACAGTTAGCAACAAATAATAGGTTTGCTTTTTTCGTTTTTGTGATTACTTAAATGTCCCATTTCCTATATGTTGACCTATGCACATTTCAAATTTAAATTCAACTTTGTTACTTATCTATTTAGGAAAATCAAATATTTAATATTTAATATAGTTAATATGTTACAGTTGAACGTGTAATTTGTGAATTTTTCTTTTTGAAAAAGGAAAAGCACTGTCTCAAAAACTGCAAAGTCAAGGATATTCTTAACCCGTTATTACCTTAGTCCTTCCTTTGCGAAACTATATAATTATATGACCGTAAACACGACATAATAGATAGATAAAAAAATTTACTATCGTGCTCATGTTCATACAAATAAAAAAACAAATTGTTCTATATTCCGACATATAAATTTTTCGTTTTAAACTGACGGTTCGATTGGTACTTTAACATGCAAATGTATGATAACAAGATGAGTCGAAAAAATAGTACTCTCAATTAATAATGGTAAAAAGGCCTTTGTGAATGATATAATAAAAAAAATAGTACTCTCAATTACTAATGCTAAAAAGGCCTTTGTGAATAATATACTAAATCAAACGTTCAAACGTAACATTTTAATTCAAACATTCACAAACAAAATATCCAAATTTACATAGCTCACATCATAAACAATATTAAAACACAAGAGTAAAAAATTCAATAGGTAAATTTTCATGATTTTATCTTTAAAATGAGATCTTGTACATTGACGCATACTTTTTATTGCAGATTCGGTAAGCATGTATCTTAAAATGTCACAATTTATTGTTTATGTACCTTAATATAAGCAACTCCTTATAAATGTTATAGATTTTTTATTCATGCAACGTACGATACCGTTTTCTAATAGCAATGTTTACAAACTAATATAAGTACATTTGTAAACCAGGTTTTACTAATATGTTACCATGATAGATGTTTTAAGTTTGTTTTTATTTTCTTTGTTTACAATAATGCTATCGATTATTGTAGCTGAAGTGAAGACAAGCAGAACAGATTTACTCGTTTACACATGGATTTTTTCTGCAGATTATAACATAAATACTACATGTATGCAAATGAAGCACCAAAAGCTGAGATTTGTGCTTGTTCTACAAGAAAACAATAATGTACTTTGCATGATTTTATCTGTAAGAAAATAAAAGCAGAAAACCAGATTAAATTTTATTATAAGAGTAAAGTATTTATGCAAATACGATTCCTATATATGTGAGGAAGAACTTTAAATCACGATATAGACCATAAAAATAAATTTAAATGTAGGTTCGAATATGCGCTGTAGTGTAAAATATATTCACCTTTTATATCCACTGGATTATATCGAGAAGGTGCACTTTTAACTTAAAAAAAAATCGATATGATTGATAGCCACATGATTCCACAAAATGTTGTTATCGATTGTATAGTTAAAAAAATGCTATTTTTTACATTCTCCACATCGTGATTCGCAATTTGAAACAGTGTGTGATATGAGATCCGACATGATATTATCATATATTTATAAGGCAGCTTACTTCAGTTTGCATTTTAAACAAACGCACTGATTGATATCTCAATTACATTTTTGTACATTTTTTAAACGTTTTTTACTTTCGTTTGTTTAAAATGTGTTTTGTTTTATAGCATGCTTAAATTACCACGAAAAGCCAGTATAGATACATTTAAGTAGAAAAATGTGGTACCAATAAGCTGCTTAAATCCTAAACCTGTCCACCATTTGTATTGTGTCTAACTATCCTGAATTTATATTCGTACATCCATTCGTAGTTATGCAATTTTATTATTTTGTTGTCTGTGTTGGCTTTGAATTAAGTATGGATATAACTACTTTGTAAAAATAACACTGTATAATTGTATTTAAGGTAGCTGAGAATCTTTTTTGCGCATCTAATCAAAAATTCAATAATTCAATTAGAATGTTGTGTAAATGATCTTGTATTTCTTAAAAACAATTATCTAAATAAAAATTAACAACAAGTATCAAGTTTGTTTTAATAATATGGCATATTTACCAAACATTAACATTGTTTTATCAAAGGGAGATAATTCTATACTGAAATATCATGGAATAGGTCAAATTATCTTAGTTTGTTAAAAAAAATTAAGGTAGATGATCTCTATTCTTGTTTGAATTTGTCAAAAGCATTTTAACAAAACACATTTATTATGATTTTTACAGAAAAATCTGTTGTTTTTTTATTTTTGGGTCCCAAATTACTTATATTGAGTTATCTCCCCTTTCTTAAAAAACTCATACATTCTTCGTGTTTCATGATGTAACCTATTCAAAAGGTCCGTGACATATCTTTTTATGTTTTTAAATTGAAGCTCTATATTATATCAATAAATATACAAAGTTTGGAAAAAAAATTATGTCTGCTTCAAGACAAAATATGCCCTTGAATTTAGGTAATTGCTATTTCCCAAATAACTCTATTGTAAATATAGGTGAAACCAAAATTTGGCCAGTCTTTATGTTTTTGACATCTCCGTGACCCCCAATTTTTTTGCTTTTTTTGTAGCATATTGCTTAAAGTTTAATTTTCCAGATTAAAAAAAAATTCTTATGTCAGAAACCTAGACACACCAACTACCGTAATATGTAAAGTACAACCATCGTTTCGAAACGCATCCTAAATCAAACGGAGCTTATAGTTTATTCGCATTTATTGTTCGCAACGAGTACATACTAAAGATAATAGAAATGCAAAACTACATTTTATACCCCTTCAGCTCTTTTGTAATAAAAAAAATTCATTCTAATTTATACCCTTTTTGAACATTTCTTGTGAAAACAATATGATTTCGCCCCCGACATTTTTCCGTTTCAAAATTCTTTGTGATTTATGACAGTGTACCTATAATTCATCAGAAAATTGTCAGTTGCAACAGTTTTTGGTAATCATGAAGTACGAAATGAGGTTTTTAAATTACTTAAGAATAACGGAATAACGAAATGTTGAAATACAAAAATGAGTAATGTCTGTGATTCATAATTAATATCCTAAAAAAAACTCCTGGATCACTCTATTTACTTTGAAAGGAGATATATACTTCTGCATTTTTTGTCATTGGAAATTTAAAGCCAAATAAAAGCCAAAAAAGTTGTTTTCATTTACGCTAAAAATTTTTTTGTTAAATCTTTCTTCATTAAAAATAACTATTTCCTGACAAAAGAAGTTCCATGACTTATATATATATTAAAAGAAATTTTTTATACGAATCTCCTTATATCTCAGACGTTTCATTAAATTTCAATGTTAAACATTTAGCTTATCATATTTTAGTTAATACATCATTTTTGCATTTTTGTGTATATTGTAATTTGCTGAATAAATTATTTATTTAAAGAGTATTTTTGTGACACTACACCTTTATTGGTACTAGTCTATACAGGCAAAAAAAACGTTAACGTAAATTCATACGTACCCAGTGGGAACTCCACGATGACAGGAGAGTTCCAATCTAATTGCACAAAAACAGGGGGAGACAATATAGGTGGCAGCACTGTTTACAATATAAACAAATCTGACTCGTAATACCTGACGTTGACATTCTCTGTTTGCATTCGCTTCTAAACAATAAATACTTTATTTCGTAATTAAAGTAACGTAAATATTAATAACGATCGTGACTGATAACTTTATACGTTCTATAATCCAGCACGTGACAAGAAATAAAGTGTCAAAGTTGGTACGCAAATATTGTCAAAATATCGCGGGAAATTCCAGGGTCATAAAATAACTGACACATTCCCATTCTACGGCCCCTCATTGGTTGATATATTTATTAAACATCAAAAAATAGTCGGGGAAGCGGTCTATTTTAAGGACTTCCTGTCGGGCTTTGCGGTATTTACAAAAATTCATCTGAAACTGGGAGCATGTTTGCGTCACTTTTTGATATTTTTTCGCTGAAAATGCCCCTGTTTGGCATTGTTTTAGGCCAAAAACATTAAGATTTTGTTGTTTAAATATAGAATAAGCTTGAAAACAGTATAAACAGCAAACCTGAAGCAATTTTAACCGAGAAGTCCACTAATCGTCTGTGTCAAACATGAATTTTACCATGCAGTTAACAGGTTAAAGCACATGCCCCGAGAAAATCAAACATGTTCATGCTACTGTTTCTTAAAAAAGAAGATTAGAATGTATATTTACTTCTGCAATTCATTTAAAAATGAATGAAACATTTTTGTGGTATCAGTTTGGGAAAGTGTTTGGACACCCACCCCTTTTCTTGTCCATTTACATGCAATAGGATTTACTTAGAAGGAACTATTCATTCATGTTAAAGGGGTAAGTCATTTTTATACTTGATAATTTTAGCTTAAGAATTTAATGGCAACATTTCTGTTCTATTTGTTTATAACATAATAATAAGAATGAATGGAATACACATGCAATCTTAACTCAGAGACCTATTTACATGTATTAAATGGCTCTGCCTAACTTGAAACAGTTAAGATGGTCCCTGGAAGGATGCATAGACACTTTCAGATATTTTGGGACAGTCTTTAGCCTACTTGATATGATATATAGAGATTTCGTATGCTGCTGCATTGTTAGAAATGTATAGCTTTATATATAAATATCAAAATATGAATAAAAAGATCAACTATCTTTTAGTATGTTTATTAATTCTTAAATGTACAAAAAATTAATGATAGTCCCATAGGCTTCCATTTGACACAGTGTTCAGAAGAATGTAGAGCTTGCAAAATTATAGGCATAATATATTAAAAGTTACCCAATTTGCTCCAAATGTGAAAAAAATGCATGTTTCTTGTTTAATTATAAGGTTGAATAGAAATTCACTAAGATATAAACTATTCCAAACAGAAAGACTGAAATATTGACACCTTCAATTTATGAATCAAAATTTTCATTTACTTTGCCCATTTTTATAGTTAATTATTTTCAGGTTTTGAAATTCTCCTGTTTACTAAAATTTCATATCATTTATGTAATTAAAAAAAAACATGGACTGTGTGTTGAAATGAAAAATGAATAAATTTCAAATTAACTTTTAAAGATCAAGTTGATACATTTTTTACTTTTAGGAAATTTTTGCCTTGAGTCAACATATGTAAAGCTTAAAAATGAAATTTAATAATTTTAAGTTCAACATTCAACATCAAGCAAAAAATTTGAAAGGCAAATTTTGTGTCATATTTTCATTATTATTTAGTTGTCATATCTTTTGCATTTTTGTATTCCCATTATTTTCATAGTATATTCTTATTAGATCTTCCAACTTATAATAAACATATATAATTTTGAGTGTGACCTGGGACTAATATATTTTCATGTGTAAAACAGTTTGGAATTACACAAATCAAATTATTATTATCATGAATAAATAAGTGATACAGAGAGTGATTAAGAGACATTGAAATACACATCAAATTTACATAAGCCTACATATATCTATATCTACCTACTGTTGATTTATTTTGCAAAAAATTGAAAAGAATATTTTGGTCATTTATTTGAAATGTAAAAAAAAATATATTAAATTTAACTACATTGAAAAATTATCACATTAAAAATGTTTAATAAAACTGTATTACCCTAAAGGGAGTACCAGGTCCCCCTTAATTAAATTTAAGGCTTGTCATTCGGGAGATTTTCTTTGTTATCTCTTTATCCTTAACTTTATGATATTGTCAGAGTCCATCCGAATGAACACATGACGATTCCTTCATACCGAGTCAGAAAGAACTGACACAACTGCATCCTACAGAGTAAATGCGTTTATAAATGGGATAAATATAATTGTTTATACAATGTCCACAAAATTTACGCGTCAAAATACCGTCGGTCATCTTCAAAAAAGAATTTGTCACACATTTTTGCAGTAGCATCGAACTCTAGACATATCAAGTCATCGCTACTTTAACGTTTTATATGGATTTCCGTTTCAAATAGATAAATTTCACGCCACGATAAGGTATAACGTTTCGTACAGACCCTATACGCATTACGCTGTCATCGAAATATTGTCACCTAAACTGTAGATAACGCATTTTCTGACACGGTGTACGATTTATAAAAATATCACCATTTCGGCTGAAAAATCACGTGACCTGTGACATTGACATCAAAGGCGGAGGTAGAAAAATCGATCGTGGCGTTCCCACTGATACATGTACCATCGTTTTCATTTTGTTTGCAAACAATTATTAGATACAGAACAAGTGGAACAATAGAACTGTCCTGTAACACCGTTACATCGGTTGTTTTTTCTACTTGAGTAATAAGGTCACATTGCTTACCGATTTGTACGACAGTATTAATCATTTATAGTACAAATGTTTTCTCAAATTCTATTAAAGTGTAAGTTCTATCAACACAAGAATCAAGTATTTAAAAAACGTAATGATATCAAGAGGAGGGGGCGCCCTTTTTCGAGATGTCGGAATTAGATGTTTCTAAACTCGGGATTTCGGGATTTTTTATGATTTTAGCCCGGGATTTCGGGAAAAACTTCACCGGGAATCGGGATATCATCAGTTTTAAAGTTTCTTTGTAGTTCGGGATTTTGGGATTTAGATAGAATAAAGTCGGGATTCCGGGATAAAACTCCCTCCGGCTCCCCCTCTATCAAGAAGTCATAATTGGTATAGCGGTTTTACAAATCGTGTGTTTCACTACTCTTGTAAGGACTGAAATACACTTGTTCTAGATCTGTAGGGGATACTGTCGTACAAATGCATCTAAGCATTCGCTTGAAAACCAGGGTATTGAATTTTCATCTGGAGTTTGTACTAGTACGCCTCTGGTATTTGAATGGTAATTTCACTCCACACGTTACGTGAAGATTATAGATTTATTAAAATAAATAGGAATAAGCTTTAAGGAATTTTAGCTAAATTTTAGAATAATTCCTTTATATTTTTCTTGTACTTAACATTGATGTACATTTTTTTCAGGAATCATTGTGTTACCATGGTTTGCAGTGAAATAAGTCAAAATGTTACAATTATAAATTCTTTCAGTGTATACGAGATATATGTTTTCTCGTAGTTAAGGTCTTATCAATTGTCGCATTTTCAGTTTTAAACATCTTTGAGTTTATTGTCTTCAAAATGTTTAGAATTTATCTGCACTGAAGAGACATAGGATAGGTGTCGAAATGGCCATATGCAGTAACACGTATGGACAGTAAGTTTGATATTTAGTTAATTGTTACCACTGGGTCGATGCCTCTGCTGGTTGACTATTAGTCCCTGAAGGTATTCACCAGCCCAGTAATCAGTGCTAATATGTGTTTGTATATGTTGACAAGGCTTCCATCAACGTTGCTTTCATCTGAAAAAGTAGTATATCGATGTCCAACAAAACCAACCGGACAGGTCAAACCCTTTCAGCGACTGGGACGAATAAACGCTAACCAAACAACATAATAAGGATACAGCAATGCTCCAAGTCCCACCTCAAAGGTAACACATTGCTTATATTGGGATCCTATTTATCCACCCAATTAACTAGTGCACTTACTTATAGAAAAAAAACTTATCAAAACTCAAGTGTAAATTACTTTTTGAGTGCGAAAAATTCTTTTGAAGTTTTGGATAAACTACAGTCAATTTTAAGACCAGTCTCAACCATAAGTTGTCTACCCATTTGATTCAATCCAAACCTGGAAAACTTATTAAATGTTTTTAATTCTTAAGTTTATTTTTTTTGTTTTTGTCTTTGTTTTTGTTTTTTTTGTTTTTTTTGTTGTTTTTTTTTGTTTTTGTTTTTTATTTTCTGGGCCGCGGTTGATTTGTTCTTACAAAAAGCAAGGAATCTTTTCTAATATTACTTACAATAATCACAGTTCCAGAACATGTGAAAATATGATTATTGCACTCAGTCTTTTGCTGGACAACATTTTTGTTCGTTTTGGCAACACTATTTATCGACAGTTCATTGGTATTCCGATGGGTAAAAATTGTGCACCTGTCATTGCAGATCTTATCGTGTTCTGTTACGAACAAAAATTCACAAGAAACCTTCAAAACGGAATCAAACAAAACAGTAATAAACTTATTTCTATTTTCAATAATAACCGCAGGTACATTGACTATATCCTTACTATTGACAATCCCCAGTTTTTATATTATGTAGACATCATTTAACCTGAACTGAAATTAAATAAAGCTAACAATGATTCCAAATACTGCCCTTTTCTTGACATTATTATTGACTCTGGTAAAATAAAAACTAAAATATATTATAAAAGGATTGTTTTTATTTCACTATACTAATTTCCCTTTTCTTTACGGCGACATTCTTCTAGCTCCTTCCTGCGGGGTGTATATATTCCCAACATGTTAGTTTCGCATTCGTTTGTTGTATTCTTAGAAAAATTTAATGAACGTAACCTTACTATGGCGTTACTCGCAAACAGCTTATTACTAAGAGCATTTCTCATCCTCGTTTTTACGGAAATGTTGTTTAAAATACCGAAAACTGACTAAAAATACAGAAAAACTGGGATGTAACTTACATTCTTTACGTATTATGGACTATCGACAAGATATTGTACTTGCATCCGTTTAATTAGCTTTAAAATCTAGTTACCTGAACATTTTCACACATACTGGCCTTTTCCTGATACTGGCGATGTCTATTGATATATAACAAAAATACCGGAGTTACTGTTAATTTATTTTCTGCATATGCGCATTTTGACAACTTATGTCTCATCAATGCAGATAAAACCAAAACAGTTGGAAGTCAATTTACCGAAAATACCGAAGCAAAAAAGGGAGAAAGACGAAAAGATAAGATAAAAAATAACAAAAACACGGCAATTTACATTTTACACAAATTTAGATTGAAAAAAACAAACAAACAAACAGGGTTTGTAAGTCTCGTTCAATTTTGGAACTTCCGGGTACATTATTTGTACCCGGAAGTTGCATTTTTAACATAAAATATGACGTTTCAAGCAAAAAACATTGGACGTCATAATCCCACAACGTCATATTTTAGCGGGAAACGTTTTCAAATTTCAATTTTATCGTGAATTCTCGGTGTCACATGACGAGACTTACAGACCCTATAACAACAAGATCACCACAAAAATTAACGCAATACAGATATGAACCCCTATAATAACTGGAGGTATCCTTAAATGCTCCAGAAGAATGATCTGCTCAACGTTCGGCAGCTGTAACACTGCCATTGAAGATTCCAGTTTTGTCATATTCGGCGTTTGCTAGTTCGGTAAAAAAATCCGAATCCACTCAAAGATGTCTGTTCACATTTATGATATGGAAACATTGTAGCTATCTATCAAATCATGGTGATTGCCGTAAAACTTCTGTTGTGACAATTGCAACAGTGATTAAACATAACCATGATGAAAAGTTTTTGAGGCTTTTTTCACTCTGCTGTACAAAGTACAGGCATGGCATTAGCGAATAAAATGTGAAATGTAGAGATATATTCCGGGGATATGGGAATATTACTACTTAAAACTTGAAGTTCACTTTTGGAAAGTCGAAATCGTCACTCTTGTCGTAACAGTTTGTTTTCAGATGTCCAGAGTTATCAATATAGTGGTATAAGTTCAGAGATGATAGTGATAATGGTGTATCGATGGCTGTATATAGGATGATGGTTGTCCTTGGATTAAGTCGTATTTTTGGAATTAAAGAACACCATCTAAATAACGGAAACTGAAATTAAGGTACGATTTGCCAAGTAGGTAGAATGTTGTTTTTAATTTTGTACCAAGATATCAAACCAAAATGTTCAGCTTCACCAACTATATTACGAATGGAATGAAAAATTTATGAATAAACGTACAGTTTTGAGGATAGGGAAAGCTGTCTTGGAAAACCGTGTCTTTCTTTTTTAAGATAAATACATTGCACCGTAAAAATGAGAAATTTCAATGTACATGTAAATTGAAAAGGGAAATGAAAATGGTCGAATAACTAAATACCGAAGTTACTGTGAATTTATATTCTGCATATGCGCATTTCGACAACTTATGTCTCTTCAGTGCAGATAAAATCTAAACGTTTGGAAGGCCATAAAATCAAATATATTAAAAAAAACAAATAAAAAGATAGAGAACAAATACCCAATATGATCTAAACGTATGGCCAAAATCAGCGAAGGACAGAGCTTTGCATGAGGGAGATACCCCTTAGTTTTCAACAAAATTAATAAAATTTAGATATTGCAAGGTTCGAAATAAAATCGGCTTTCGGGTCAGCACCGAAGTACTGACTACTGGGCAGGTGAATACCCTCGGGGACTAACAGTCGACCAGCAGTGGAACATTTTATAAGGAAATTTGTATCAAATTTGATTTCTTACCTAACTAAGAAACAAATCGTATAAGTGGTAGACCTGGCGTATATAGAGATAACTCTGTTTTTCATTTTTCTAGTACTTTAATAAATAAAATCATTTTTATAGGTATGATTAAAATTTTGAAATTGTAATTTTTTTTTTCACACAGCAAAATATTCATTCTGTTACATGAAAACAACCACCCAACACCCAACTATTTCTAACGAGTAAAATAACTATACCTGTCTTGCAATGATATCTTAAGATAATTAAATATTTAAAAGTCAGATATTTGGCAAGGGAGGTAATTTCAAGCAGAGATTCAGCAATTTTAGTAATTTCTACTTAAGTTAGGTGACGCACAGCGGAGACAGGAATAGGATATTTTTGAGTTGGCTGTCCATGTTCGCAAACATTACCTGAAAGGAATAGCTAGCTTATTTTCTTTTTTTCTGAACTAGCACTAGTTTACTTGACTTTACACGAATAAAAAAAAACAAATATGCTAAAAGTGGAGTACACTTAGTCCCCATAGGTATCCATGTTGTCTGCTGTAATACTTGTTTTCCAAAGTCTACAAATAAGTTGTCAGTGAAAATTTCCAGAATTGCCATGACATCCTCCTAAACTTTTTGTTGGTATCAGTGTGATATTCAACAAAATGGCTTCTTTACCTTGTGCAAAACATGGATACCATGTTCACCTTTGTTAGTTCAGAAATACTGATGCATTAAAACCCAGAGTACTGACTTTAACCTATCATGCGGGAAAGTAGTATCAAGTGTACAAAAGTCTAGTAAATGCTTGAACACTATTGGAGTGTTAAATTTAGTTGAAGATAGATTTTAAAACATGTTTCTGGCGTTTTTAAGATTCAACATCTGCTTATCACTATATTTCTTTATGGCATCTTTGAATGCAGTGAGTAATGAAGACTGGAGTAGGCATGTTTTTGTGAATTTGGCAGAACCGTATCTCATTTTGTAAGGGCATTTATGTAACTTAAGTACATAGTAGGTACAGTACATTGATGTACATTGATGTCAAAAGAAGACAATACTGTTTCATGACTGTTCAAGATGTCCTCCCCTGGTATGTTGGAAAGTTGGTAAGTGGGCTTGCAAAATAACTTTTAAAGACCAAAACATAAATGGCACAAATTACTGATTGGCTGCTTGGACTCCGCCGTATTTTCAGCTGGCGAAACTATCTGATACCGTTGTATATATACACTGCGGAAACCTGACAGCTAAAATTATCATAAAGCTGATATGCAAAGGGAACAACTGTGTTACCAGGCGATGCTCACTGAAAAGTGCCTTTTTGCATTTCAGTTACTCTATATATCCCTATTATGTAAAATTTTTATTACTTGAAGACGTGCTAGTATTTTCGTGCGTAAAGTGCGTAAAGTCTTTCCTGCTGAATATTTTAAAGCTGGGTTATGTTGATGATAACTAGTGCACTATACTTCATATGATATCGTTCACAAGGGTTTTGGGGTTACGGGAAAAAGTTTGAAACAGAATAAAAACACTGTTACACGTTTCATATATGTATGTAAATTGATAGTCTAGAGCCGCCTAATAAAAAAAAAATAATATATTTTCATACACTATGTGATAGTGGATATAAGAAAAAAAAATCGGTCAACTAAAAGTCCGAATTTCGGCATACGAATTTGGTTTAGTTGAGTGTGACTGCCTCTAGTGCTTCTCTAGTGTTCCTCCATCGTCCTCTAAGTTTAAAGTCAATTGATCGCCAATTTCAGCTCATCTTAACTACAACACTTTTATTTATTGCCATCACTTTCAGTCATGCGGTGCTGTTTGCATATTGCATGACAAGTGCTGACCTGCTCCTTTTCTAGACAACAGGAAATAATATTTACATTTTTTCGGTCACTTATAATATACAGGGTGACATATTTGCACATCATCAAGATGACTCCCAATGCAAGAGACTGTATTTTTAAAGTTGCAAATCAAGCGATCCTGTTATTAACCAGAAAAAATAAGGTAAAAACATAATTGAAACAAATTTGAACATGTTGGATGCCTTTTTAATTGCTCCGATTAAATTGAGACGTTTTTATAATATATTTAGACAATTTTATGCATTCCAAGTAAAATGAATTGACAAATAATAGAAGTGGAAAAATATAAACAAATAAGATTAAACCAAATAAAAATTATGTATCTTTTGAAATAATGTTTATTCTCATGGTATGACTTCTAAAAGGCATTTATTTTTCCCTAAAAAATATATGCTTAGTGTATATGTAAATGGATTTAATCCAAATAAGTTTCAATACATTTACGTTTAAGTTCGTAGTTAAGTTAAAGTAAGTTGATTATACGGAAACGTCTTATAGGGGATGATTGTGTAAAAATTGTTATGACTGTGTAAAAATTGTTACTGGCATGGGAATGGCATTTTTTTCATGGCGTAACAATGTTGAAGTCGGAAAACGTCAAATTAACATACATATTTGACGTCATCAATAAATGTCACGAAATCAGTGACCGAGAAAAACATTCTCTCTGGAGAGGACAGTATTATAATCCCATACCAAGGCAAGGGTCAGACAGAAAAATCTCAGACACTCAAGGGTAAGTTTTCAAGTACTTGTACGAAGCTTGCTGACCGAGACGCTAGAAATATTACCCGTACCAGAGGGTGTCTGAGATTTTTTGTTAGACACTCTCACTAGTGTTTGAGTATCCCCCTCAGCATCCAAAGAATCAAACAAGTCACCGTCGAAACGCTGACATCAGTGAATTGCTTCCCTTTTCACGACGTCATGAGCATCGAGCATGCGTCCGAGTCAAGGATAATTTAGGGGAGGGATTTAGGCATTTATGATGTGTTTCAATTCAAATTTTGCCGTTCATAGGTAGTCAATATATTATTTAATTCTTTTAATTATAGACTTTTCTATTTTTGCGGACTAAGCTGTGTATATTATTTTGATAAAAAAAAATTGGAGTCAATATACGCGTGTAGCTTGTCTTACACCCCTGTGTAAGAAAGAAAAATATCGCACTTGGAAATCAATGGATCCCCTTCTCCAGGTGGGAGAAATGAGTTTCCCTCATTTCTATCCGGTTTTCACATTTCCTGTGCGGTGTTAAAACATTTGTCCTCCTCTCTACAGTGAGAACAAGTCTCGTGAAATTTCCCGCCAAATATATTCGGAATTCAATCCTCGGTGTTTTTCATCCAGTCATTAGAGAAACAATTGCCGCAACTTAAAAACGTTGGTTATTTAATTTCTCATATCTGGTTAAATAAATTTTCAAATGTTTGAAAGCTCGGCAAGCCTCGCTTTCAAATTTTTGCAAAATTTTTTTATCTCGATATGAGAAATTTAATAATCATCTAGTTCTCACACCATTCGAGAACCGTGAAAATAATAGAAATTATAGAAAACAGGTTACTAATTTCCCATTGCCAGAAACACAGCAAAGTTTCATTGGGGAAAATTTTGTTTGATTTCCTAGCATAAGAAAACAACATATGCTGAGTCTTCAAATTTAAATTGTTTTTTTTTTGCACGCAATAGGTAGTAATTCGAGCTTTATATTATTTGATCGTCTTTTATGTTTATGTTTTCATTACTATATTGGATTACGCATTATTATTATTATTGTGTGTGTAAATCTGTAATGAAATAAAATATCGGTATCATGAGTTCTCATTTTCGGTTAGGTAAGGAAGGTTTGTAATATATAAAAGTGACAACGAAAGTCCGAATATGTGAGATATAATATTTCAGATTAAAAAGAAGCGATAGAGAAACGGATTTCTTGGCGATCAGGAAGAGCAGTAAACATGGCTTATAATTTTTTTTTATTTGTCAGTACCAATTCTGTTAGGTAAGTTCCTATTTTATTTATTTATTTACTTATAATTATTATTATTATTATTATTATTATTTGGAAAAATATGCTTTGTCAATACTAAAATCTTATTTATTGTAAAATATATAGTAGTTATACAGCTGATATGAAGTTCTCTCCAGTATCTGAGGACCACAGTTCTGATGGTGAAACTGACCAGTAGTATATATTTGCAAAATAAAACAAACATTGTCAAGTAATAAATAAAAAAATGTGTGCTTTGATAGGTTTCTCCTTGAATCGCCTGCTACGTACCTCTTATAAATGTCTGTACTGCCCTTGCCAAGAAAATAGTTTTGGTATCATATTTACTCGTCTTCCAAAAAGTATCATGATGTATTTTAAGCTATCTAAAACAACTAAAGAGGACTCTCCGCAGTTTGGGATAATTTGAAACCAAACAAAAATGTGTGGCATCTCCTTTTTCTGAACCACATCTGCATTAAGAATCTGCTATGATATTAGTACAGAAAAGATAGTATTTCAGCTTGGTGTATATATAAAACGAAAATAAAAAATATCTTTAATAAAATGGATAAATAAAAATAAAGAAGCTAACAAAAAAAAAACGTCCCTTCAACGTTGGATTGTTTTTCGAACAGTACATTTTCAACGCAGGAAGAAAGAACTATTTTTTTAAAAAAGATAATATACCCAAGCCTGACATATGTAACAATAAAAATGACGGCTTAGTAGATACTGTAAACCGGGAAATTTTCGCGCCGTCTTTATTTCGAGGTAAATTGACAGCATTTTAATTCGCGCAGTTTTGAATTCGCGGTGCCAAATTGTTGACCATTGACTTCAATAATAGACATGTATATTCGCGCCGTTTTATTTTCGCGCTCCCATTCTTAACGCGAAAATCGCGAAAAATAAAACTGCTGCGAAAATTTCCCGGTTTATAGTATTCAGAGTGGCTTCTCACACAAAATTTATATGATTACCTCCTTATTAGAAGAGATTAGGAAAAAGAAGGGAAATGGGAATGTGTCAAAGAGACAACGACCCAAAGGGGAGTAATAACAACTCAGAATGGAAGCATTTGTTTGGTTGATCAAAATATTTTTATAAAGAAACTTTATAAACTAATGGGAAACGCCACTTCGAACAAGTATCTTGATAATGATTGTTGGGAAAAGATACCTAGAAACTAATAGATAAGTACCTAGGAACTTACAGAATAATTTCTAGGTTCCAGATGATTCTGACAATAATCTAGATACTAGTACTTCTTAAGAGTAACTAACAGATGTTAGTAAAAATATTTAGAAACTTAGTATCCAGACACTTCTCAGAAGTATATAAAATGATTCTCAAAAGTATACAGCTACTCCTCTAAAGCCGGACCATTTTATACTTACTAAACCGCACAGTAAAACCCATGCCAAGCAGACATATATCTTTTGTCCAGTGGTAAATAGTTTTTGTTCGTTCACCAATTACCAAGATAACGTACAAAATTGTAAACATACAGTAAGTACAACTGAGACGTGCAGGCACCGAACAAACCGAACTGATACCGGAAACCTTCCGGAAGAGAATCGAATAAAAAGATATATGTATATATCCCAAGATTAGAAAAAAAAGTTTTTTTTTCTTTCTTTAGTCGCTCATCAGTTTAATGATGTCAAAACCTATAACTGCCTGCATGACAAATACAATCTATGCATTTGATATGCACTAAAGAGACATATAAGATGTCGAAAGATGCTTTGGTTTGTGTCTTTTTAACCTGGATATGGGATGTTGTCTCCTTGACATTTACCCCATTTCCTTTCTTTTTCATATCTGAAGAAATTTTATTTCCAATTATTTTGTTATTCATTACATGTACCTCCAAGCCGATGTTTCTGCTGCTGATCGTCTTCGAAGGTATTCTAATACCAAGAAGTCAGTACTTTGGTGCTGACCCGAAAACAGATTTTATTTGCTTACTGGCATTATCTAAATGTTTGATTTTTCATTTAAACTAAGGAGTTTCTCTCTCATGCAAAGCTCTGTCCTTAGATGATTTTAGCTGCCTATTTCATTATTTGTTCTATATCAGCTTGTAAACATGCTTCGGTTTATCATTTTCCAAATGTTTCAAATTGATCTGTCCTGAGGAGACAGAAGTTGTCGAAATGGCCATCTGCAGAACCTAAAATTACATTAACTTCGGTATATAGTTATATTTACAAACTATCAGCGACGCTCAGATAAATCATAGTAAGACTAGTAGTAATAGAGTACATATATGTATGTACATTTGTTGCAATACATTTAAATCGTTTTTCAGTGATGACAAACACGACAAATATACAAACTAGACTTGTCGGGATTTTATCAAAGCATTAAATATTCTTCTTAATAATATTTTTGTTCGTTTCGGTGATACAGTCTATCGGCAAAAAATAGGTATTCCTATGGGTACCAACTGTGCACCTCTCATAGCAGATTTATTTCTTTATTGCAACGAGTCACAATTCATGGCAAGAATTCAAAAAGACCCTTCTAAACAGCATTTAGTGGATAAATTTAACAATACATATAGATATTTGGACGATATTTTGGCTTTAAACAATCCTGAATTTTCTTAATTTACAGATGAAATTTATCCTGCAGAACTTACTTTAAATAAATCCAATAGCAGCAGTGATTATACAGGGCCTACATTTCACAACTTGTTCGATATGCACGAGTATGTAGTGATGTTTCTGACTTCAACGACCGAAATCTTTGTCTCACTGAAAAACTTTTGCACCAAGGGATTAGATATCATAAATTGATATAAACGTTCCCTAAGTTTTATTATAGATACATTGACTTATTAAGAATATTAGGTTCTACATGCAGGGCTCTTATACATCAGGGCATTAGTAGTATTATACTTGAGCGAGTCTAGCGCCTCGCTCAAGTATAATACTACTACAAATTTTAACACCTAAAAATACCCTTATTTTAAGTAAAAAAGCCTTAAATTTCACAATAGAAAAAAAATAGAGAGCCGGGAGTACACCGAATATAAAACTTTTTGTGCATGTCTAACACAGTAAAAAAAAACAGCTGGAGGTTCATCGAAGGGAAGAGTTTGGTGGGGGAAAAGTGAGAAAATTTAAAACCTTGTCATCTGTAATTCTTCTGTAATTCTTCATCTGTAATTCTTCATAAAAAGAACCTATTATTTCTTCATTTTTTAAATCTTTTATTTTATAAGTAACAGGTTTTGTATTTTTCAATTACAAATATTTCTCTTCTCCAACGAGTTGTATAACCCTTTTCAAATTGACCTTTCTTTTTTGTTAATCTTACTCTATCTCCTTCTTTGAATTTAGGTTTTTTTGATTGAATTAAATCTTTTTCTGAATATAAATTTTTATAAACTCTTGATTGATTTTTAGATTTACTTGCTTCAACTGGTGTCATTTGAATTGAAGAATGTACTGTATTATTATAATGTTTAACTAATTTATCTAATACATCATAATATTTAAAAGTTTCATTGGCAGTAAAATATTTATACATATGTTGTTTCATTGTTCCTATCCATCTTTCTACTACACTGCTTTTTTCTTCATTTTCAGTTGAATATAACTTTATGTTATTATCTTTTAACAATTCTTTTACCTGTCGATTATAGAATTCAGATCCTTTGTCAGACCAAACATACATTGGTTTTCTTTCTTAAAATAATGTTTTAAATGCTTCACTTACAGTTACTCCTGTTTTATTTTTCAATGGAATTAACCAACCATATTTACTAAATACATCTATAACTGCTAATAAGTATTTATAGTATTTATTTTGTTTTGAATATTTTTGCATATCTACCAAATCAACTGCCCATGTCTGATCAACAGAATGAACATAAACACGCCTTTTAGGAAAAACGTTTACAACTCTGCGATGTAATTCATCTGCTAATTTATTTGTTAGATTTGTAAGTACCATTTTTAAATAATAAATTTGTTTTCTTAAAAATGACAGAAGGAAAAGTTTGTATAAAATGTAATGAATATAAAACATATAATAATTATTATAAAGATTCTAAAGCATATGATGGATTAAAAGCAAAATGTAAACAATGTATATACTTTGTTAAAAGAAATCATCGAGAAAGAAATAAAGAAAAATATAAACAAGCTTATAATGAATTTATAGAAAGAAATCCTAATTATCAAAAGAATTATTATTTAAAAAATAAAATTATCAAAAATCATAATTAAAAATTTATTTTATAAAAATGGTCAGTAAAAAAACCAAATCATTTAAAGATCTTATTACTGAAATCGATATTGATGATATAGAAGAAGATGACATAGATAAATATATAAAATTATTAAAAAATGAGATAGTTATTAATCATTTTAATGTAAAAATAAAAGTGATAATAACAAGTGAATTTTCAACTCCTATGTCATTTGATATAATAGAAAGTCATTATTCTCATCCTATTCAATATATCACAACACAAAATAATATATCTAAATTCTATAAAACTTTAATACATAAATTTAAAGCTTGGATAGATGAATTTCAAGAAAGAGGATCTGGTTTTGTTTTTAGAAATATTAAAATTGTAAAAGTAAAACAATATAAATATGATTATCAGAAAGCTTCATCCTATATTCCTCTTCAATTCAAATCAAGAAACATTATCAATGTTCAAAATAAAAATGACAACAAATGTTTCTTATGGTCAATATTAGCAAAGTTATATCCTGCTAATAAAGACAAACAAAGAGTATCTAAATATAAAGAATATGAAAATAAAATTAATATGAAAGGAATTGAATATCCTGTAGCAATTAAAGATATTTCGAAAGTAGAGAAACAAAATAATTCAAGTATAAATGTATTTAAGTTAAAAGACCAAGCAAAAACAGAATCTTTAGAACCAGTTAGAACTTCAAACGTAGAAAGTGAAAATGTAGTTGATCTCTTATACATTGAAAGTAATGGAAATACCCATTATTGTTTAATTAAAGAATTACATAGTATTAAGTGTAATAAGAATAGACATAAATTATTTACATGTAGAAATTGTATGCAAGGAGTTCAAAGAGAAGAAGCATTAAGAAAACATAAAGAAGAATGTTATAATCACGAATGTTGTAATGTTATAATGCCTAAATCAGGAAAAAATATTCTTAAATTTGAAAATTATCATTTTAAAAATAAATTACCATTTGTTATCTATTCTGATTTTGAATCAGATAATATTCCAATATTTACAACTAAACCAAATCCAGATGAATCATATACAAATCCAATATGAAAACAAAAACCTAATAGTTATGGTATTTACGTTCTTTCGGATTATCCACTAATATTTAAATCACAATACTTTTCTTATGTTGGTAATGATGCAGCAGAAAAATATGTAGAAAAAGTTATACGAATATTTAAAAAAATAGATTATAATATCTACCTAAATGAGAAGAAAGAACAAAAATTAAATAAGAATGAAGAAGATGAATTTCAAGAAGCAACTGAATGTTATATTTGTAAAAAAGAATTCCAAGAAAATAATAAAGTAAGAGAACATAATCATTTTTCAGGTAAATATAGAAGAGCATCTTGTCAGTCGTGTAACACAAAAGAAGGTAAAGCAACAAAATTAATACCTGTATTTTTTCATAATGGGTCAAAATACGACTTCCATTTTATTATTGAAGAACTTATGAAATAAAAAGATGAATATAATAATGTAAAACCTCTTTCTAAAAACTCAGAAGAATACATTTCTATAGATTATGGATCAAGTTATAAAAAATTAAAATTCCTAGATTCATATAGTTTAACTCAAAAAAAATTAGCAGATATTGCTAAATCAATGGATAAATTTCCTATTTTAGAAAAAGAATTTAAACGTAATAAAAATCATTTAAAACAAAAAGGATATTATCCATATGAATATATTGATTCTATAGAAAAATTTAAAGATAAAAAACTTCCAGATATTAAAGAATTTTTTCAAATTTAAAACAAAAAACAATTACAGAAAAAAGTATGAACATGCACAGAAAGTTTGGGAACATTATAATTGTCAAAGTTTATTAGATTATCATAATTTATATCTTAAAACAGATGTTCTTATCTTAGCCGATGCTTTTGAAAAATTTAGAAAATTCTTTTTAGAACATCATGAAATAGATCCATGTTATTGTTATTCTGCTCCTGGTTTAACATGGCAATGTGGCTTAAAATATACAAAAATAAAATTAGAATTATTAACTGATTAGGATATGTTATTAATGTTTGAAAAAGGTATAAGAGGAGGATTTTCTGGTGTTCTAGGACCAAGACATGTGAAAGCATTTAATAAATATACTACTAACTATGATAGTGGAAATAGAATAACAGATAAAAATGGAATGAAAGAATGCTTAGAAATATTAAAGAATGGAGGAAACTTAAACGATTTCTTATAAGAAAAATATTTACTATATCTTGATGCTAATAATTTATATGGTTGGGCAATGTCACAGAAATTACCAACCAAAAATTTTAAATGGGAAAAGGATCCTGATTATTATAAAAATATTCCAAAAGGAAGAGGATGTTTAATTGAATGTGACTTAAAATATACAAATGAATGTAAAAAGAAAACATATAAATATCCTTTAGCACCGGAAAAAATGAAAATAAATAAAGAAGATTTATCTACTTATCAATTAAATTTATTAGGAAATAAACCATTAGGTAAAGAAGAAAAACTATTTTTAACACTAAATAATAAAAAGAAATATATTATTCATCATAGTATTTTAAATGAATATATTAAACTTGGTTTAAAAGTAAAAAAAGTATATAGAACTATTTCTTTTAAAGAATCAAATTGGTTAGCAAAGTATATTAATTTTAATACTGAACAAAGAACTAAATCAAAATCTACTTTTGAAAAAGATCTATGGAAACTTATGAATAATAGTTTCTACGGGAAAACATTGGAAAACATCAGAGGAAGAAGTGAGATGAAATTACTTATTGATAAGAAAAAAGTAAAAAAATATATAAATAAACCAAATTTTAAAGACTCAATAATATTTAATGATAACTTTGTTGCAATTGAAAATAAAGTTACTTCTGTTAAAGGACAAGGTATGATAGGGCGGTTTTTGCCCCCTCACGGAATATCTTCATATCCATATATCTGATAGGCAATGTCTATTAAATTTATAAATGCAAACATTTTAAAGTTTCATGCATCATTTGTGTTGCCTAGCAACCATATACTAACAACAATCTATGTATTGTAATATTACTGTAAAATATGCATACAAAGTATTTTTTAAAAGCATCCCTGTGATTCTTACGTGTGTATAAACTCTGGATGTTGAGAACAACAAAACTGCCAGATTTTAAAACTGTCTATGATGTAAAGGTTGCCATGGCAACTGGTTGGGTCCATAGCAACGCAATATCAAAATTAGTAGATTTCGACATTTTGAGTGGTTAAGAATATCAAAGTCATAACATTGCTGGTTGAAAATGTTTAAAGCATGTATTATAATCAAATTATTAACACATATCAATAAATAAAATAAGAGCCTGTCCTTTGGGGCTCCTTTTAGCGATCCGTCCGTCCAATGAAGTGTCTGTATGCCCATAAGAAATCATGTCCGGGCTAGTATTACTTTTGTCTTTTGAGTAAGAATTTAATATTTAGCTGATGGATACTTAATTTGAAGAAAAAGTGTTTAGCACTAACCACAGGTGATGACCCGTGACCTTCAACTTTAACTTCAAGGTCAATTTATTGCTTTCTTGATAAAAGAGGAATGGCGAGTTTCCCGTGGATTTATTTCCTTCATCTAACCGGTTTCGCAAATGCATCAAATCTTCTCCAAAACTGTTTTAGAAGGTCATCTGTTGTACACTATCATAACAAAATACAATCATATTCATTTTCATTCTTGGAGATGAAAGATTCACATGCCACTTGAATGCAATTTATACATAACAATTTTTGAAGGTTTTTGTTAAATTCTTTATATAGCACCACCAGAAAATTTGAACAAATTTTGAGAAAAAAATGGCCTACATACATACGAGAGCAAAATTAACGGCTTAATGACTACACCTCTTTGTTTCTTGCATAAACAAAAAGGGGGATATGGAGTAAATGTTCATGGGACAAAATCCATAACCAAATGATCTTGAAGTAACCATGAGGCCTTCAACAAAGAGCAAACACTCTTACCTCATAGTAAGTTCATTACGGTCCCTGGCACAGGTTTAAGCGCATTACACGTGTATGCTTTATGAAACAACGACAGTAGAATACCGAAGGAACAAAGGGGTGATATTCACAAAAATCTAAGTCCAAAGACAGGGCAAAAACGAGAACACAGAAAACAATGACGTTAGACACAAAAACAATGACGCCAGACAGACACAAAGCACAGAACCAGAAACCACAACATTCAGAAAAAAGGCACTCACAGTGTGAACTCCAGTGAAACTGAGAGTGACATCAGGTGCTCCGGAAGGGTAAGCATGTCCTGCTCTGTTAACAGCACCCGTTACACTGTGAGTGATTCAATCCGGGAAAATGTCAAAGTCGGTAGTCAAATCCGGGAAGACGTGAATCTAGCTGAAAATGTCCACTTTCATTTGGGATACTGACACGTCATATCTTTCAATGATGCTATGGTGACGGCCATAGAATTTCTTGAGGGATGAAATTAACAAAGGTTGAACAAATCCCTGACTAAGCAGCTTTTGGGACAGTGCCTTTGCTCTGTTCAAAAAATTACTGTACAAACTACAAGCTCGACAGTAACGAATCAACTGTGAAATGTA